>JAMKCH010021607.1:0-20796 GCA_023653785.1 Ophioderma brevispina
AGACTTGCATTTTTCTGATAGATAATCTACAACAACCATGGCTGTTATTACATGTTTAAGGCACATTTCACAATTAGGCGCCCACTTTTTTTGTCAACTGATTTTCTTGTCAAAACTGAGGGTTAATGGTTAATTTTTCAAAGTGAGTTAAAAGTTGTTTACTACTTGTTTTCTCTGGGCCAGATACAGGTTTTCATACAAAAATACCTCGGGCTAGCTTAATTGTTCATCCTTAAATAAAATTCAAGTTCGTTGTTTAATTTTGGGTAATTTTGTTGAAAAAATTAATTCAAAATTTACGAATGATAATGTACAATGGACACATTTTTAGTGGTCTGGCATTAATTTTAAAGAGCATTAATAGGAAACATTAACTCATGTGCTTTTAGTGACACCAAATAGCCCTAACAAAATAACTGAAAGGGTACACCTTAATGTTTATTTATATTAAGCAATGAAAAGAAAAGTTGTTTTGGATGTGACGGAGGGGGATCTAATGTCACAAAAGTGAAACGGACAATTAAAAGATTGCCCAGCCCTTAAGATCTTGATCCTATGTGTAGGGTACCAGTATAGAGCTTCTTCCAATGTATTTCAAAATTAATATTACACGTGGAATATTTATCTTGTTTACACCCCCAAATTCGACACTTAAAATATGGTGGATGTGACAAAATACCGGGAACGGGAATGGTGCTCCCACATCCAATTTTTACTGAAAACAAAAATTAGAGTGAAGCTAATAACCAACAATGTTTTAGTACAATACTCTTTAGGCCATAAATTTCCAATTGACAATATTCTTGCTAACAAGAAATAATTGATGTTTGTTTTTAAAAGGTCAAACAAAATGGTACACCATATTACATACCAAATTAAAGCTAGGCTCTCCTGTATCGTATATACCAAAATTTCAGCTGTTTCGGTCAACATTTGGAGGAGTTATGAGGTCAAACTGCAATGCGCCCCAAAGAATCCCTAATAGAAGAAAAATCGTGTTTCTTTGGTACATACGTGGCAGCACGGAAAAAGGCGTCATTAGTGTGACACCAGCCGAAGGAAAAAATCCCCGCAGAGCGATAGTCAATATTGCAATTGAATAGAGCGATGCCTTTCTACTAGAAATTATGATCACGTTATAGCAAGCAGAAACAGTATTTTTGTCAAAAAACAATGTCCGTATATTTGTTTTTTAAAATTCAGTAGGGTCAATTTTGCATAAAAAGTTCAAAGGTTTTCAGTACAGGCAAAAAATAACAATGCTGCGCCGATTTATTTCACACTGTAAGTACACCAATATTGTTTTGTATTGCCGATAACATTTAGTTTACGTTGGCAAATATTGAGGTCAATGTCTTGAGTGAAACATTTGAATGAAATCGTACATTTCTAACAGAAAAAACAGACATAAGACCAATATTGGAAGAAATATTTGTATCATTTCGAGACCTATCTAACTGGAAACTTTTTGAAGTCTCGTATTTCCCGACCCCTATCCCGATTGATGCAGCGCCATATTTTGGCCGCAGGCTTGGTAATCACACGGCCCATTATGCAGGGTGTTATGCATCAAATCAGGAATCCGAATCTCGTTGCAAAGCAAAAATAATAAAACGTCAATAGACGAATCTAGAATCAGTAGAAAAACCTTGATCTTAGTCCAAAAAAAAATAGAATTAATGACTGATCTAGGTTATGTTCAGATAACAGTACCGTTCGTGAACATGATCACTCATGATGCATGGATAGTCATGCAGAATGGTGAAAGTATTGTGGGGCATTTTGGGGTGCAAGTACCAAATTTGGCACAGGGGTAGATATTGATATGCTAAACAATTCTGGTGTCTAGTGCCAAATTAATTTCTTCCAATATGCCCGCCATTTTTTCAAACTGGCGCCACCCTATAAAAAGGCATTAATTATTGCAAATTTTTGGGTTGTAAACTTTTATTATATAGTCAGATAAGACTTGATTTAACTTTTTACAATCAATGTCTTTCTGTTAATTTGCCCCAAAATCGTAGTTTAATTTAAATGGCGGTCACACATTGTGCCGTGCAAACCATGGGTTGCGTTGCTTTTCTTGGGCCCTCACCATATCCAAACCTACATTTTTGTGTTGTAAATGCCCAATGTACATGATATCAAAATTGCTGCCATATTCAAATGCCTGCAAATTAAAAATGAGGCAGCTTCTGTAACCTTTATAACATGTTAAAGGTAAGTAATTGATTTTATGTGCCATGGTAAATGATAAGATTTAATCAACATTCTAAAACATAATTGTTGGTCTTTGGTATGTTAAACATTATAATTTGTCTGTATAACATAAACAAAACATGGCTGCCATGTTTCAAAATAGTCTTCCACTATAAATTTAATAACATGCCTTAAATGGACTGATGATTTTCTTTGTCAAGTTGTACCTCACAGGTCCTATTGCCATTCTACCAGGTAATCTTTTATGTGCTGCCTGGTGCTGTCAATGTGTAATTTCTAAGACTGTTATCATATTCAAAATAGCTGCTAATGTCACTTTGTTAATATTTAATACAGAGTTATTAATTCATATTTACAATGGACGAAAATACCAGAAAATGGATGTGGTAATGTGAGGCATTACTGTTAAAAATTACCAAAGTATTTTTGGATTGTTTAAGTCATTCATTTACTCATTCATTCTTCATTTTGTTTTTCTGATAACTTGTAGAACCTCCATTCTTGTATGCATGCATCCCTTCATAGTTTAAGAAGCTAGCGGTAGTTGTTCTGTCAGTGGATGATGGTGTAATAATCAGATACTAACAATCTAACTATCTATCTCCATGTACACATGAAGAAGCAGGCCAATGCTGCTGTTCAAGGATACCAAAGGGTCATGCTGCGTACTGTGGACACAGACGTTGGGATTTTTTTTTCTGTAGCCTTGTTCAGCCAGTCCAACCTCACTTAACTCTGGCTAGCATTTGGTACCGGAAGGAATTGCAGATTCACACCAGCACATAATATTGCCCAGACCCTAGGACCAGAGAACTCTTTGTCTCTGCTGATGTTTCACACCTTCACCGGTTGCACAAAGGAAAGAACACCGCATGGGAAGCAAGCAAAATCTTCCCTGATGTTGTAAAAACTTTTGCAAACCTTGGAAGAACCCCTCCTTAAGAAGATACCTTGAAAGAACTAATGCCAACAATTGAAAGATTTGTTGACCTCATGTACAACAGAACAAGATCCGTTGAGTTAATCATATCCACCTAACACATCAGATGCACCGCATATCAACACATACAAGACACAGAGCAGCAATATCAGGCAGGACCAATTGCTGGGGCAAGCATTGCATGTACCGAGTTACCAGACTACTACCACATGATCCAGCTGACTGTGTGGTCCGGAAAAATTGCAGCTTTACAGTCCGTATGGACAACCTTGCCAGAGGCATACAAAAGCATACACATAGCCAGATTCTAAAAACACAGCTGAGTGTCTGGGCTGTAATGTAAATTGAAGATGTTGTCGGGGTACAATGCCTGCTGCTTCACTGAAATTCTGCAAGGTCCTTGTACGGTGCATTGTTGCTCCAACATTGGACAGACACTATGATATCAATGCAATGTCCTATGTATGTTCATATGTCGCGCCAACATTGGGCACAGACGGCAAGTGATGCTTTACCACATTGGTACCTGTGGTGCTGATTCACACAATCCCGTTGTGAATTCATGAATACTAGTTTTACTTCCAGGTACCCCAACTTCTGCAAGGCAATCTTGGATATCCGATTCTGGTTCTGACGAACTTCTCGTTGAAAAAAACTCACAATTAAGGCCATGCAGGCGTAGTCAGCTTCCAGGTGGGTGAATCTCATCAGAGTTCAATACCAATATGGATGTTACTTGGTATGATAAAAGGCAAGTCTTTCGTTTCGCACAGGCACAACTCTCTAAACTCCTTTGAGACGTTTTCAAGGGGTTGGACTTGGCTTGAGAAACTCTCTCTGATTTAAGCAGTTAGCGCTGTTCATCTGTCCAGACACATAGGGTTAATTTACATTAGATATTTGGCAGCTACGCTCTTTCATGCTCGCTACACTACAATCATCATGTTTTGGTGTGGTGGCAATTCCTGCCTAGGATGTATAAGTTGTCCGCTTGACATCTAATCTGTGATAACCTGGCAGGAGGCACTTAATGCTGGATCAAGCTTCTAGGCATGAGTTGACCTTTCCATACAGGGTTAGCATACTCTGGGCACATAAGTCGTAAAGGACAAGTGTGCCGTCGATCTTAGGTATGTTGCTCCATGTGGCGAGTCCACCCTCTTGTGTGCCAGTGAGTTTGTTCAGAGATGTTTATTGCGTGAACATACTTTACTCTTCTTTGCATGATATGGGTTCTTATAAGAGAGAGTGTCCGGTCCAAGGAACTCCTTGTAGACAAAATTATCACAGTGCTCTAGGGTCTTCCAGACCAGGTTAATTTAAAGCTGTGACGTTTGGCTCAACGGTTGCGTAGATGGAGTAACATCTCTGTGCTTGAATGGATTTTGCACCACACGGCGCTCTAACACTGAGAGGTCAGACTGGGTTGGTAGAGGAGCCGATAGATATCATATATACGTGTTAGGTTCGAAAGGTGTATATTGCTTTCCTAGCTTTTCCTTGCGTGCTAGTAAACAGAGGTAGCTGGTTCCAAATACGACCAGGCGCACGTTCCCTTTTTTTTTTTTTTCAACACTTGTGTGCGCTGGCTATCTCCAGAGAAAGATTAATAAATATCCATCCTTGTTGTTAAGTAGTTAAATTTCAACTTGGTTGGGTGTAACATTTTCGGCTGCTGTGGAGGTTTTCGACTCGAAGCTTTCGGATGGTAGACCATTCTTTCTTGCTGTTATGGGTCATATCGGTGGATTCAATTAAGGTGTGCCTGGTTTTGATCCTTTCCTCTGACACATTCCTTGGAAAGGCCTGGTATGTATTCCGTCCTACAGCCTCTTGGTATGAATCTCCGGGCAGTCTTACTCACTAGTTCGGCAAATTTGTCATAGTTATGGAGTTTTGGAGCAACCTTCTTCACGTTCTGTAGTTAAAGTACCGCTTAAAAGGCACTTTGTTTGGTCTTACTGACTGCAGCATTGACTTAGAGTTAGTGGAACAGGATTCAGAACAATCTTGCTATACAGGTTAGAGATGTTTTGCCAACAATAGCTATATAGATTGTAACTTCTCTTCCAATGGGCACTATAAATGATAGCGGCATCTTAGGGTCGTGAAGGTGATGTAGATGCTGACTGTCTAACCATTCTTCCACAGCTTGTCCATCTTTATTGGCTTCATTGTAGCCCCATTGGGTACTATGGCTGTTGAAATCGCCCATTAAGAAATGAGGTTTAGTGGAATTCCCGAAATTCAATTGAGGGTGCTTGAAATCTACTGATGGAGGTTTGTAGACTGATATAACTATGACAGAGCCGAGCTCAATGGTGAGGACTTTGATGTTGTCAGCAGATATTGAGGTTGCTTCTACAACTTCTGATACTTCTAAAAGTAGTGGCCTTTCGAGGTTTGGCAGCCATCTTGGCCAAATTATAATGGAAAGAAAGCAATTTAACAACATACCTTAATTGGTTTCCTCTAAGTTGATGTGAATTCCTTCCTTGAGGGAGTTATAAAATCAAGATTAAGAAAACATTAATTTCTTGATACTCAAAGGATAAAAGCTTAATGACAAATTGCCGCCATTTTGGATTTCCCGGCCGCCATTTTGGATTCAATCAAGTCTTATCTGATTGGTATTCTTAAGGTGATGTGAATTCTATCTTTAAATTGCAAACATTTGTTCAAAAACCAAACCTTAGGGATCATAACAAGATCAAGAAAAAACATTCATTTCGTGATAATCAAATGATAGCTTCAAATTCGTCTGCCATTCTGGATTTTCTGCCATTTTGGCTCAATTTTGCTAATGTAAACAATGGAATTACCAGTGGAGTGTCACTCAGGGTAATTTCTGTTACTAAAATGCAAGAAACACAAATCAAATTGAGTAATTGATCCATAATAAACCATAGAAAGCACGTAAAACCATGACATTTTAACATGTGCGTCCATTTTGAATTTGGCGGCCATCTTGGAAGGAAATTAAGTTGGCCCCTAGACCAGATTTCTTCAGCATCTCAAGAGCTACAGCTGTGCCAAATTTGGTACTATTTCAATTTTCACCAAAATGCACATAGGTTTGGATATCTTTCAACCACTCTGCATGACAGGAGTCAATTCCCCTTTCAACTTTCCAGCCCGGGGAGGATTTTGTTTTGCTTTGTGGCACGTGTGAATAAACTTAAGTATCCCAATCCTAAGAGCTCCTAAATTAACATTTCGGGTACTTCTATATTTCATTTCATATAATAGTAAATATTTAAATTTAACAATTGATTTCCTAAGCATTCCTCTCCTCGTAGTTTATGCTGCCGTTGCTGAGCATCGCAACCTCCATATTTTGAGCTTCCCGAGGCATTGGCTGAAACATGTACGGGGCTCTACCCCGTACAATAAGAAGATGTTGTTGCACTGGAGGGATGTTAAATCACCGGCCACTTCCCCAGTACTTCTCTTGTCATGTTCATCGCTCTCTAATCAGTTGAATCCACAGATTCACAGCTTTCGCAGGCCATTTTAAACTCAGAAAAATCTGAATCTTCCTCATAATGTGCGGCCATATTTAAATGAAATCGTGGGGAAAATGGAAAAATTTCCGGCGAACCTTGGTGCTCCTGCATTCACAGCGCTTGCAAAAGGTGCCAATCAGCTGTTCGCCTGTCCATCTCTCGTCAAGTAGTGTACCTCCTATGACGTCACGCACAATGCGCCCAAATCGCCGATTTTCTCAGAGCAGCCTCACTGGCTGGTGAAAAGGGCCTGATTTGTCACTATTTTTTTACTACAGGAGTGATTTGAAACGTAACAACCAATATAAGTTTTAATTCGATATATTCTCTATCACTAGTACATATTATCTTCCATTTGGTATAAGCTTTAAGAACACAACTTTAAATGTGTGTAAAGTGAACGACAATGTCACATCCACACCGACTGTAAATTTTGCATGCATATCATACTATACAAGAAAAGCTATTTCATTTAATTTAATCTATATATACAAGTGGGACTTATTCTCCAACAAAAAATAAAGTCGAGGATAGGGAAAAATGTGTTTGATTAAAAAGAATGGCATTTGAAAATAACCTTACTTTTCCGTTGAAACCACAAATGTTCATTTTAACAAAACACCGCATGTATGATAATCAACAACCCTAAACGGATAGGAGCAAGTTGGTTAAGCTAAGGGCGGGAGAGCCCATGGGAGGAATGTAAAACCCCAATATGATACTCTAATCCCATAATTTTGAACATGCTAGAAGGAAAAGACAATTGCCCAAATTGCACCATAATCATAGAAATTGGGTCTAAACACAAAGTGGAAAAATCTGGCTGTGAACATTCTTCTTGATTGCATCTGTATTTCAGTTTTTGGGATACAGGTCTGCTAACCCAATGATGACCATCCAACTACCAGAAAGATGCTACTGTGCAGATGTGGTAAGACTTTCTTTACCTAGCCGTGTGCGAAGCACGGCTAGGTCCTGTATTTGTGCGATTTCTTTCTTTCTTTCTTTCTTTCTTTCTTTCTTTCTTTCTTTCTCACGCACTTCCGGTTGTTTCAAAATGCTACTAGTGCCAAACCCTTATGCCGATTTTGACCAGATTTGCTCAGAATGACCGCTGACCCAAGCTGCATATGTGGTGTACTCAGATTGGGGTCAAAGGTCAAGTAACCGAAAGTAGCCGCCATTTTGTAAAAATCTTTAAAAGCCTGCTTGTCTTACAGACAACAAGCTATAGATTCCAAATTTGTTCACAAGAATCCTTAGACCAACCTTCATATAGGATGTACACGGATAAACGATCGGAGTTCATTAACATTCAAAATGGCGGCAATATCTAATTAATATGCAAAAATGCTATATCTCAAAAAGGATAAGACTTGGATAGGTGATGTCTGTGCAAAAGTTGCGGATAGTGCTGAGACGAATCATATGACAGAATATTGGCTCCAATGGTCATCTGTAAGATATGCAAATCAGCTAATTAATATGCAAAAACGCTATAACTCATCAACCAAAGTAGATATTTTTGTCAAATTTATTCACAAGAACCACTGGAAAAAGCTCCATTACTTAGGTGCACAATATGGGGTCTAAGGTCAAAATGGGGTCATCTAGGGGTCAAATATAAAAGAAGCTTAATTGACCTATCTAGCTATGCCATGTTGTAGGCATCAATGAAAAGTGAAAGAGTCCACAGTGACACCGCTCTGTGAGCCATCGTTAAGGGGTCAAAGGTCAAACTGCAACTCGGGCATAGTATCCTGGAGTCGTCTAGTTCACTGTCTATGGTCAGTGCACATAGGGTGTACACACAATTTTGATCAGTGATCAGCAAGTGGTCATTTCAGCCAAAGTGTCCCTTAAGGCTTAACATGACAGTTAAACAGATGTTACGCCTAGTCAGCAAGTGATAATTTTATCCCAACGGCTAGGTTCGTGCTCTTCGAGCACAATTTGCCTCTAGTTTCTATTGTCGTTGATTAGGGAAAACCTCCTGTGTGCATTTGACTTTTAAAAGCAAATGCCTTAGTGTTAAAACTCATTATGTAAAATTAGATTTTCTAACATAATTTTCTGCAATAAAACTTAGAATCTGGTATTTGAAGAAACCTCATATCTTTTTCAAAGCCTCGGTAAAATTTCAGGCCTGAGAGATGTTTCTTTTAGATAGCATAAAAAAAAAGGTCCCCAAAATGTGGTCAACCACACCACGACCACACTTGTTGTTCAATGAGCCACTGTGATACACATTTTTGCCTCTAATGGCCAAACCGTTGCAGCAATTAAGCTCAAAATGGAATCGGGTGTTTCTGTTGATATACCTCTATTGGAAGAAGAAAACATGAAATAATTGGATATGAAAAAAAAAAACACACCTATACTTTTAATTCATATTAGACATTCTAATATGATTTTAACTTCAGCACAGTGTCTTCAATCATTCCATGCCTTAGTTTAAATAACTTAGAATTCAAAGTGTAGGCCATTTGGTTGTTGGGCAGTAATTTGCTTAGGTTTTTAATTTCTAAGGTCAGATGCACATAGCAGGGTTTCCCACGTAGTGATTCTTTTTAAAATATTTATATCTATATGCTTTGAGAAAATCTGAAAATAGAGAGGTGGTCTTCCCTTCAGTTATGATCCCCAACACAAACCACAATTCCTACCATTAGCAATAATTTCACTTTTACAATCCAAACTGTAATCTTTTAAGTGTCTCTAAATCTTGCTTGTATTCTTACCCTAAATGCAAGATGACAGGTTCTGATAGAAGAATTAATTACTTACGGTATAGGATCCAAAGGTTTGTCAAGCTTTAAATTCAAATTATTTCACCTTTCATCGCATTCCTTGAGAAATCAAAATTTTTTAAGAGAAATGTTCCTATGCATCAACATAGCAAGTAATTTTGGTCATTGCAAGAGTCATACTATTCCCCTTTTCTGTCATATAAAATGAGTGTACTTTAGATGCTTTAATTGGTTTATTAAACAGGTGTTTCCTATGGCAGTTGTTGGTACAGCAGGCAAAAACATCATTATATATCAGTTAGACAATCAGCCTAATGAGTACAAGAGAATGGATTCACCACTCAAATATCAGGTAAGCTAAATCAATCTTAAATAAACTCAAGAGCTAAAAGATGAGTCTAAAACTATGTAGAAAAATAAATTAGTTTTTATCTTGCATATAGAAAATGTTGTACTTCTATTTCTCTTGCTGGACTTAAGGCTGACTCAGAGATTTTGAAATATATTTTTGTGTAGAAATTAAAAATAGACAACTAGAAATAAGATAGTAACCTAAAATGCTTAATTCCAAAGTTAAAGGGATTTATTGGTATGAATCTGTCGGCACATATATAATGAAATATCCCTAAATATGACATACCAGATGGTTTTCATGGTCATTGAAGTATTCCTTGCAAAGAAAACACCATTTTCATGCTTAACTTTCGAAGCAGTAGACGATTTAACGAGGCCGCCATGTTCATTATTTACGCTATCGTTTTGCCACAAGCCATGTTTAGTCTTTCACACCAATTGAAAGATGATCGGTGGTTATCAGTTCTGGCCTGTATGAAAGACTTGCGTTTACTTTTAACATTGAAATTAAAAACACTAGCTTTAATTTAACGTTTTCCTTTAAAATATATAATTTTATCAAAAATGGCATACATTTGTGCCTAATTTGTATAAAATGAGCCTGGGATTCTTGAGAAATATAGTTTTTAAAATAAATTAGGAAACTCTTCATCATACAAAGAAGCGCTACTCGGTACATTGAAAAGTATGTAGATTGCTGAACTGCGCATTTATGGGTTTCAAACACTGATCTCTATACAATGGATTGGAAACCTGGGTTTTGTAATTGAGGCACTGACGGCCACATCCAAAAAGAGCCCAAGCAGGTGGTTAAGAGCTGGTCATTTATACAAAATTTGTTTCCCATTTAAATGTTGATAAAAGCGACATAACAGACTAACATAATCAGGCCAATTCAGTGAGCTCATTGTATTTGCGCATATTGGATGGCATTCTCTTACAAACGTGCACCCAGATACAACTTTAAACAGGCGTCTTGGAATGCTTAATTGTGTTCGGTAGACCAAGATGTCCACCCGATGCTTGCTCCATTCCCTCTCAATATACAAACTGTTGTGTAGCCAATCCATTGTATAGAGAGCAGTGGTTACAGTTGCAACTGCGATAAAACTATAAATATTACGCGAGCCCTTTTAAAAAATGTCCACGTTTTCATGGATTGTTAGTTGTTTAGGACCAACTAAAACCTTTGTTAATCACAAAATGATA
This sequence comes from Ophioderma brevispina, assembly GCA_023653785.1. Taxonomy (NCBI): domain Eukaryota; kingdom Metazoa; phylum Echinodermata; class Ophiuroidea; order Amphilepidida; family Ophiodermatidae; genus Ophioderma; species Ophioderma brevispina. The sequence continues at coordinate 10,980 of JAMKCH010021607.1, forward strand.
TCTAAACACCCGCTCTTTACATTTTTCCTTCTCAAATATCTGAGGTTTTAAAAAGTGTATTTTTTTTTGCAATTCCGGATCTGGCATTTTTATAACGAATTTGTGTGATTTTTTTTTTCTATATTAAGACTTTCGATTTTAAGCTTGGTTATTCACTCAGTGTGATTATTATATGGACAGCATGATGTATAATGCCAAAAAAAAAAACACGATTTGTTTGGACTTGAGTTGCGCCCCATCGGGAAATCTCTGAGTCAGCCTTAACCAATTTTACAACCTTGTAAAAACTGAATTTATGATAAGAGGTTGAATCTATAGATGGAACTTTTCCGGAAATTTCTGGTTTCCGGATTTTTTTGCCATAATAAAAGAAAGTCTGGAAATGTATAAAAAAATTTTTTTTTCATTTTTGAGATCAATGTGTTAATGATAAAGGTAAAACTGCATCAAAAACCAAAAGTTTTAAGTACCAATTTATTTTAGAGAAAATTGCATAAGAAAATATGTTCCCAGAGGATTTGGATTTTCAGGAATGGGACTACTCCTCTATTCTATCTGGGAATCACAAGAAACACCCATGTCTAAAAGGACATTTTTGTAAGTAAAGTTAGATAAAAGATGCCCATATAAGTTTGAATCATGGTTTCAAAGAAAATTAATTTAGATTAATTGAATTCCTCTTTCTTTGCAGCACCGATGTGTAGCCATATTCAAGGACAAGAAGAATATGCCAACAGGGTTTGCTCTGGGCAGCATAGAAGGCCGTTGTGCTATACAATTTGTACAAGCAGCCAATCCGTAAGTAGAATTGGAGGCCCTCAGTTTGTAATTTTTATGTTAGAGCATGACTCCATCGCCTTATATATCACTCAATCTTTTTTGTCCATCAGGTTAGTGACTTGCCTTACTGAAGTACTGCTCAATGTGGCATACCACTTCCTATGGAGATATTTTAAAACTTTGCATTGTCATGCACTGATTGACAACCCCACAATTTAAAAGTTTGAAGGCCTTGAGGAGAACTGGGCTAACCTTAGATTGCACTCCTTCACTAATGCCACCAGACTCGCTATACCATGCTTAAAGCATAACTGGCATGAAATCCTTTCATGTTATAGGTCCGCCACTCTGGAACATGCTTCCAGTTAGCAGCAAGGAAGCTCTCTCCATCGTTGTCTTCAAATATAATCTAAAATAATTTTTGCTTGTATTTTTGACCCCAATGTGTTAGTGCTATGTAAATGTAAATGGTGCGCCCGCAGGTGGAGTGCACATCTCTCTGTCTTTGGCATTTGGGCCGGACTCCATCATATAATGTTGCTGTGGGGGGTTCACCACTCCTCCCGCACAGCGAGTCTGTTTTACATTCCCAGCATATGTCAGTACCCTTTATACTCCTGGGTGGAGAGAGGCAAGCAAGGTAAAGTGCCTTGCCCAAGCGCACAACACATTAGCGACAACAGGGCTCGAACCCACAACCTTATGCTTAGGGGAACGCTGATCCAACTGCACCACATGTGTCCCTTATGTTAGGGCTATTGTAATGACATAGATGGTTTGTCGGCTGTCTGGGTGGTCAAGCGGGTGCACAGATGGAAGATAAAATTTTCTTTAACCCAACTTTACCATCTAAAATGAATAACCAATTAACTTGGTAGAGTGATAGTCACTATAGTCCATGTCTCTACCTCTGTGCAGTGATGTCATAACATTTACGCCCGCATCAAGAAATGCCGTCTTTGTTCGCGTGCGTAAAAGCGCCTTTGCGTAAAGTCAGCGCGAGCGATTTACTATTGCGACCGACAAATCTCGCGCTGACGTCACTGCACAGAGGTAGAGACACGGACTATACCAGTAGTGACAATCACTGAAGCATAAGCACATTTGTTGATGTATCTGTATATTTCTAGGAATTGCCAGACCTATATTACTGAATGCATGTGATGGTTCTATTAAGTTGTTTTAAAGGCACAATCAGTGATCCACCCAAAAGAGTCAATATTCGAAATTTGCAGTCGCCTAAAAGTGAAGGATAAGGCTCTAGAATTTGCATAGGTTTTTTTTTTCCAAATGCAAAAGGATAAAAAGGAAGAAAACAGCAGTGTCCAAAGATATGAATATCCATTCAGTTACGTGTTATACACAATGTAGTTAAGACTAAAATATTAAATTTCGTCTTTATTAGGTTGCTTTCAGCCGTATAACTTGCACTGTGAGTTAGGATAGCTATACTTGTTACAAACATACACAAATTTGATTTTTGATTATTTTTTTTATTTTTCGAGTTGGCAAATCACTGATAGTGCCTTTAATTTTCTTCTGAAAGCTGCCATGTAAGTGCTCAAAACTGGTATGGGAATAATTATTCAGTGGCATTCATCAGGCAGAGCAAAAGCTCCCATATTCTCACACATACGAGTATATTCATTTCGATCGCCTCTATATGACAACACCTCTCCAAGTGACATCATACCCTCGATCCACCTTCCTCTTTTTTGTCTTGTGTTTTTATAGATCAGTTGAATGTATAATTAGGCTCCTTGATTTTTGTCGAATTTTTGGTCAAGGATTCAGCTACTTAGGGCCCGTGAACCTAGTGGATGTGTTTTAACCCTTGTAATTTTTCGGATTGTGAAGTGTTTAAACTTAAATTCTGACTTCACTGCGAATGTTGTCCACCATCATATAATTCACCCCATACGGGTCTAATTTTGAAATGCTGCCTTGCATTTCATATTGGATTTCGATCCATGCAATCATGGTATAGCAGGGGGATCAGGATTTGAAAACGTCAAGAAATTACCCAACCCCCACCCGGGGGCTGAAAGGCTAAACTTGTCCAAAATGGCTTATTTGCAAATTTTTTGCAGAACCCGGGAGGGGCGCCCCAGCGCCCCCGCCGCCCCCTCCCTAGTTCCGCGCCTGTGAGCATTTTAATCATGCAGCCAATTTCCTGGTACCTTTGATAATCTGGCGAGGTTAATGCAAATTGTTACATCAACTTCGGATTGAAGGTAAGCAGATTCCTGTATGAGTTCTGTAAGGTCATTTATGTTCAAATGGCTCATAAGGAATGCTTCTCGCATTGTTGATTCTAGCCATCCAGCCCCCTGCAATGATGTCAATCTTGTCAAGGGTAGGATGAAAAGAGGAAGTTCTTTGTAGGTATGATGTCACTAGTGCTGGACGTGTACCGTTTAAAATGTGTACACAAAGGAAGGGCCCACTGCACGTTTAGAAATTCACTATACACGTTTAAAGTCATGTAAAACAATACTACCCTTTTTTTCAGTAGTATTTTAATTGCTGAAGTCCAAATTTTCAATTTCACCAAATTTACCCGCCGTCAGTGAAAAGTACTTAAAGTGTCCAATCGCTGCTCCAAAATGGTTTCCCCTCCGACTTTTACTGAACAGGGGAATCCCCCGTTTACCAAATTCTTGTACTTGCGAGTTTGTATCTGTGTTATAAACTTTGTAATTGTATTACTCTATGGAAAAGATTAAACTAACAGGGGGTACTATCAGTTAAAGGGACAAAAACTTGGTAAACAAAAATATGGACGGTGCCCATAGGAATTTCGGTGTTGGGGTCTTTGGGTTATTCAACTGCTTTATTTGGATTTGTAAAACAACGTAGGTAAGTACAAACAAAACATTTTATGGTTCAGAGATGATGCTAAAATATGAGCGAATGCAAAGCCGGGTAACCTGATTTACGGACGATTTGGCGATTAGAATTGCATTTCAGTAGAAATAGAAGAGGCCAAATCGGCAGTCGTTTATGACGGTTTTACACGTTTTTTAAAACGACGAAAATACTAAAGTGTAAACGGATAGGAAGATTAAATGGTAATTCCCCAGCTCTAGATGTCACTTAGGGAGGTTCTACATATATCGAGGAGAAAATATTTATATATATGAAGGTTTCTTAAATCTGGATGACAACATCAATTTGTTACATCTACATCGGAGAAGGTAAGCGAGCATTCCGTACAAAGTCTTATAACACAAATGTTCTTAAATTTTTTTGTTGCTCTGTAGAAGCAACTGGCACATTAAAGGCCATAGGTTAATGGGAAATCCACATACTACCAGGAATATATTTGCGGTAAGTAATATGGGTAACAGGCCTAGGGTAGGTGCCAACATGGTAAAAGTAAGAGATCCAGTAAAAGCTAAATTAGATTAGAACCCTTTAGTCTGGAAAACAAGGGGTCCCAGTGTGTTTAAATTAAGCAGTAAAAAATTGTGTTCTCGAACCATAGGTCCATAGGGTCACATCAGGCTAGGGTAGTGCCACATGGTAAAGGTAAGAGGTCCAGTAAAAGCTGAATTAGCAACACCTTTAGTCTGAAACAAGGGGTCCAGTGTGTTTAGTTTAAGCGGTTTAATTAAAAAAAATGTTTCTCGAAACATATGTACATATCAACCATTCACCACTTTGATTGTTCATGATGGAGTGGTGTAAATTTCAGGCATGGACAAGCCATAAGCCATGTCACTTTAAAAAGCTGGTCATGTTCATATCATCATTCAAAAAAAAATTAGCAGCAACGCTAGAGTAATTACCTGTGAACGAAGTATAGTATTCATGAAAAAAGGGAGGCTTGTTAAGTTTCCTTACATCGTAAAAACTAAGGTGTTACTCGCACATTAAGGTTTAGAAAACAGTTGCATTAGTCTCTTTAAAAATGGCGATTGATCCCCTAGTCTTTTGTTCCGGTTAAAAAAGCCTCTATTTGTAGTTTGAAATTTTACCAGTGTTGCAAACAGGATCAAACTAAATAAAATTTCAGTCCCTCTTTCAGCTGTTCAATAAGGCAAAGGATTTGAGCTCACTTCATCTATATACTGGCATCATTGGCTCATCCTAATTTAAGAGACAATGGCAACATTTTGAAAATAAGTGCACTCCTTTATGCATGGGGATTAGCTTTTATATTACATGCCCCTCAACCTGAAATCTTTTAAGCCCAAACAGCACGCTTATGGGTAAACAGAACAATTTTATAAATAAAAGGCTGACCAGAGATTTCCGATGACGGCGCACTAAATTCTTCAAACATGTTTTTGGCATATTACATACATGGAGTGTCCATATCCAGTCCTGTGTGAAAAACTAAGCTCAATCGAACGTCCTTTCATATAGAAAATCACAAACTTTGTTATAAAAATTCGGACCGGAATTTTTGGTTATACATGGAAATCCTATGGCACTGGTCTACGGTGCATAATGTTTACTGCATGGAAACGAAAAAAATCCGATTCATCTCTAACTTTGGAATTAGCATTGTAGGTGGCTATCTTTACTTCCAGATGATTATTTTACATACTACTCAAAAAAAATTTACATTCGAAAAATCTCTGAGTCAGCCTTTAATGTCGCCGGCGACCATTAATTCAGCAGACGATGTGGAAATGGCGTGGTGTAACACAAGAAAAACACGCCCGAGTTGAATTCTCAGGACATGCACCTGTTGACGGTCTGTGGGACTTTTGGTTTTAATATCAATGAGGTGAGTCTATGGATTCTTGTAATCGACCCATTTGTGAGGAAAGTTAGGCAAAATTTAAGCGTGAGCCACAAATTACCTGGATGTCTATAGCCTCATATTAATTGTCACTCTGCTTTGGGGGATGTTATTTTTATGTGTAAAAATATCACCTTGAAGGAAATTTCATATTTTTCTGAAAATGTGCCAGTGCTGCTTTTTTAAAGCTGACTCAGATGTTAAAATATATTTTTTTTGGTTGTAAGTAATTAAAAATAGTCATAAACAATAAAATGCATGTATGATACAAAGTAGGTGCAAAGAGTAAAATGTGATTATGCCTTGTTAGAATCATTATTCCTTGTACATATTTGTTAATAGTTTAAAAAAAAAATTTTGTAGAACTTACAAATAATACCAAAACTTCGGCAACCTGCATTTTATATCTGATAAAACAGCTATCCCAATATATCTTAGCCACATGTGTTGATTTTGTTAAAATATCAATAACTGCCAGTCTTACAGGTGAATCCATTAGCATTCCACCCGGAGCATGGGCCACTTTATCCACAGCAGGATCTGATGGCAAATTAAGCTTTGGGACAAAGATTTGCAGAACGAAGCTAAAGACATCTGACCAGATGGAAAAGCCAATCACATCATGTGCATTTGATGCCAAGGGCAGCATATTTGCATAATTCTGTAATATGGACTGTGGTCTAAGGTGAGTGCTTGGTTACGTGCATGATCACATATTAGTCGGATACAATGAATGATTGAATGAATAAGGCCGTCCGATATGCCTGGACTTATGTACTGTAAGTCACATCGACATTGATATAAAAAACAGGATATCGGACAAATGGTATAATGTAAATTTACTGTTAAAAATACTGCAAGTTAAATACTTGCAAGACCCCCTGGCAGGGAGGGGAGCACGGAATGGCGGTCAAAGGTCATGACCTTTCACTGCAATCGGAATGCACTCTGCATATTGACCTTTTGGCCAGTGGTGTCTTCTGATCAAGTTTGGCTGGCAATTGGCACAAGGGTTTGGCAGGAGATACAAAAAACCAAGCAACCTAACCAAAAATTTGAAAACACAGACACCACACACACAGAAGGAATCTACTGTCACATCATGACAATTTAGGAATGATTCTTTCTTCAGGGTTAATTATTTAATGAAGCTAACAACTTGTTAAATACCACGGTAAAAATATGAGTGTCTGATACCTGAAATGACGTTCTTCTTCTTGCGTAGGGCAGCGGCAGCAGCTAAACGTGTGTAAAAAGTTGGAGCCAAACTCAATGTTGATTGGGTGGGGGTTTGCATGATATCTGTATCCACCGGCGGATGAAAGGTAGGCACTCATTGAAATGTGATCCGCAGTCTCTGTGAGGGAGAAAGCACATTGGCAGGCTGGCGATGGCCGCCGCAGCCCCCATCGGTGCATATTGCTATTGAAAGCGACCGACTCCTGTGCGGATACGGTTTTAAGGGACCCATTCCTTGCGTGGGACATTGTCTGACAGGTTGGTGAGTTTTTTTTCGCTTAGGTGTAATTAAGAGCGTTGATCTGGTATTGGAATGTCTAGCCAGGCAGTTTTCCATGTCGGTAAGATGTTGAATGGGGAACTGGAGAGTTCAGCAGCGTGTCGGCAAAAAGGAAGGTCGGCTGAGAGCGCCAGTCTCGTCTACCGGAGTTGCTGGTGTGTGATTCTTTTGACAGTGTATGCAGCAGGTGCTTGTTCGTCAAGCAGGGCCTTATCATACCCTAGTTTGAAAAATTTTAGCCTCTGAGAAAGATTTCCAGCACAGAAATATGAACTCCAGAGTGAAAACAAGGTTTACATGGTCAGTCCAGAGCCAGTCCTGAGCCAGTCCTGACCAAAAAATGTCTGGAAATTGAACATATTCACCAGTGAGACACTCTGGACTAGTGCAAATTCCAGAGTGTTGCTGGAACAGTGATATTCAGCTTGAAACAATAGCAGTCTGTAATTACTTAATAGTAAGTCTTTTTACAGCAATACAGTCTTAATTATCTTAAGTCTGATGACAAGTGCTAATAAATAGTAAGCACTGCACATCATAGAGGCTTAGGGACCAAAGAAAAAGAAGAGAAGTGAGCCCTCTCTATTTACACATCTTAAAACTGCTAGGGAAGGTAGACCCCCATGTTACTAACTAGAACTGTGGCCACCCTTTAATATGGGGAAGGGGTTATCCCATTCTAGAAAATGTTGACATTGTCACATTGACAACGATTTTCACAAATTTCCTTTAAGTTCAGCTCAGTGACATAGAGAGGCAAAGTTGATCAAGAGGGTTAGGGGAAAATTTCCACGTCGTCCCGCCAGCCCAGAGGGGCAAAATTTGGAAGTCTCCCAGTGCTAAGCTCCGATTAAGTCTGCTTGTGACTTGACAGTAGCGCAGTGATGAAAAATTGGCCAACTTGCCAAATTTATGTTGGAATTGGTCGAAACGAAATTCCTCGAAGGGATGAAAATGCAGATTTTGGTCATATCGGGTCCCGCTTTTGCGAAACGGGGGGGGGGGGGGATTAATTGGGGGGGGGGGGGGATCCACACCAACCCTTACACAAGTGGGACAAGTAGGGCAAAAAATAAACTCTCTCAAGTTGACAGTCCCATGACAGTTCCAGCACCCAATACAGCCAGTTATTAAAAAGTCAGTCAAGCAAGTTAAACTGCTAACCAGAATATTTGGACACTTGACCTCTGCAAATAAGCAGTTCTAAGATCCAATATCTATCCGGTACACGGAACTCGCACAAAGAAGGGCCAGCAACAGACACCAAACATGAATAATCAATAATGTTGGCCTATATGGTTATACATGTGTTGCTGTGACAGTGGGCAATTTCCACGTCAATGGAAGGACAATTTTTTTTTTTTTTTTTTTTTTTTTTTAAATATATTTTCTAAAAACTTTCATTTCTAACCACCAAAAGTGTCAGCAATCTGTACTCACATTGCACTAACTTAAATTTCCACACTTTTTAACTGAATATCATTATTTTTTTTAAAATCTAATATAATGATGGTCGGAACGAAGGACACAAAATGGACAAAGGGTTTTCAGCTTAGTACGACAGTTTGGCCCAATCTCTGTGAATTTTGTGAATCAATTTTGCTGTAAACATTAGGAATGCAATCTCTGGAGTTTTAACTATACTAAAAACATAACCCTCACTGAAAAAAAATTTTGTTTTCAGTATTGAAAGATAATGTGGTAAGAAGTGGATTAAGATTTGGTAACGGAAGGACGGTAACGGAAGGACAAAATGTCTACTCAACTAAAGCATGAACAAGACTTCATTCTACATTACTAAAAGTGCATTTGTGATCCTAGCACCTAATCTTTTGTTTATTGCTCACAAGATATCCCCGAGAAATGGTTTAATCCAAAATTTCAGTCGATTTTGTCAAAGGTGTTTTGTCTTAATATCCGAATGTGACAAAACTTGTTATGTGGGTAGTGGTGGGTGCAAGTAGTGTTGTCATCATTATTTGTGCATATAAGCTCTGTCTGCATATTTAATTACTCTGATTGCCTCATTACTACAAAGATGACAAACCAGATCCCAGTGTCCAAATTTGACGGACCTTGGTATGTGGGTTGTGGTGGATGTAAGTCATCTCATATCACTGTGTATGTATTTGCACATATTAATGAGCTCATTTGCATATTTGTTCTGCTTGGCTCATTACTTTAAAGGTGAAATGTTCTAGAAGATCCCACTTTCCAAATTTGATGAAACTGGTAGTGTGGATGCGAGTAATACCCATGCAATGTTTGATCAATATTGGTGCATATTTAGAGCTTAATTTGCATATTTTTCTCTACATGGCTGCTTTACAAAAAAGGCACTTCTACCAGAATCCAATAATCCAAATTGACAAAATCTTATCATTGATCCCTAATTGTACATATTAATGAGCTCATTTGCATATTTGTTCCCCACCAGGGGCATCTCGCAAGTTTAACTTGCACCATGTTTAAGTAAATTTATGATTTCACCATACTTCAAATGTATTTTGCTGACATTGATTTCGTTTCTTTCTTTTCATTGAAGCAAAACTAGAACAGTTTACCATCACAAAAAAACTGCACTGCATGCATTCAAAGATCTTATTAATTGTAAATAATTAATTATATGAAATATTAACAGTAACAACTTTTAACTACATTATTTTACTAAACACTGCAGGAGTTTGTTCAAATGCGGTGTTTTAGAAACACTTTCACAATTCAATCAACAAACCCAAAAGTCACTGCATCAAGTGAATATTGAA
>JAMKCH010021608.1:0-20508 GCA_023653785.1 Ophioderma brevispina
TTTCTTGACTTTAGGTGTACTTTAATATGTACAACAAACACCAAAATAAGTTTGAGCCATTCTGTGCTATCAAGGATCACGAAAGATAAGTTAAATCGTCCCGTAACTCTTCAGCATGCTAAAAATCACCGTTTTCATGCATCTTTGGAGCGTTTCCATGGTAACAGTAATTGCTCTGATGACCTGTACTTGATTCAGATGTTTACTAAATGTCACAACATGTGCAGTACATAATATGGTGGAAATAACTTCAAAAGTTACTGTCTTACAACTAATTTTCTACTTTAGCAATTCCCAGCTCTAGTAGTTACTGGTTACCATGGCAACCATTAAAATATTGCTATTTCCTGACTTTACCTGACTTTATGTGTACTTTGTTATGTAGAATGAACCTTAAAATAACTTTGAGCCATTCTGTACTATCAAGGGGCACCAAAATAAGTTGAATCGTCCCGTAGCTCTTCAATATGCAAAAAATCACGATTTTTTAGTATTTTTGGGAAATATTAGGTTATTTATTAGCCATTTACTAAAAAAGTCACAATAATTGGGTTTTCAAACTTTCCCAAAAACTGACCAGCATTAGTATGTTCTACAAGAAACAAAATTGTCTCAATTCACGATGTATATGTTACGGACAACATATTTCTAAAAGAACATACCAAGAATTTGCTAAATTTTAAACGCTGACGCCAATTTTTTTTCAATTTTAGAAACAGGATATACGTACTTACCCGGCCGCCGTAGGTTACTTAGTTGCCTATAAAATATCACCCAGATTACGAATTTCTGTGACATTAAAAGTCAAACATGTGAATGGTGGTGTTCTTTTCACTTGTGTGTAGATTTAAAATCGTCAAGTAGGGCGATGTGATGACGTCATTATTATGTCAGCAGAGAATGTTGCTGCTTTTCTGTTATAAATAGAAAGCAATAATGGCACATTTTAAGAGCGCCCTCAACTTTCAAAATTTGAGATTGTTGATGTACTAGGCCTAATTATTCTAATTCCAAAATGCCTTCTCTTGCGACACATAAGAGACTTTTGAGCTCTACCATTTACGGGTATAGTTTGCTAGCCAATTACCAATGCAACTGTACAAGAATCTCAAAATATTTGGAAAATGGGGCGTTTTTTTTTCTTCAAAAAATGTGCTGCTATTTGGTTTAGGCTGTATGTCTATATCAGCCCACATTTCTCAGAGGTTGGACCAAAATATCTTGTTCAGAGTCCTTGAAAATATAAACAAATACTTTCAAACATCTGCACTTTTATTTATACTTGTATTTGATAATAATTAATTGATATTATGTTTACTCTTAGCTGGTTTTAGCTTTCATTTTGAGAGTTATCCACGTTTCCCAGACGTTGGACCTATAATATCTTGTTCAGCATCCTTGAAAATATTAAAAAACATCTTTAAAAATCTTCACTTTGAATTTTATTTGAACTTGATAATATTTAAAAACAGCCCCAAAAGGCTATTATGTGGAATTTTGGCAGCCATTTTGAAAAAAAAATGCCCTCTAGGGGTACTTATCATCAGGGGTACTTATTCTCAGATAACTGTTTCTAGCTTAAATATACCGTTTTCTGGAATTTTGGCGGCCATTTGAAAAACGCCCTCTAGCGAGAGTTTCCCACATTTTCCAGAGGTTGGACCAAAATAATCTTGTTCAGCATCCTTGAAAATGTAAACAAAATACCTTCAAACATCTTCAATTTGATTTATACTCGTTTCATAATTTATACCCTTATTCAATAATTATTAATGGTCCCAGAAGGCTATTATATGGAATTTTGGCAGCCATTTTGAAAAAAAAACAGGTACTTATCAAAAATTCTAATTATTGGAATAGCATTACACACTAATTAGCATTAAGAAATACCAAAAACAAATTGATTTCATATTAACTCTTAGATAGCTGTTTTTAGCTTTAATATGACATTTTCTGGAATTTTGGCAGCCATTTTGAGAAAGCGCCCTCTAAAGGTACCTATCATAAATCCTAATTATTTAAATATCGTTAGCGTTCAGAAATAACCCCGAATTGATTCCATTTAGATTCTCAGATAGCTGTTTCTAGCTTAAATATACCGTTTTCTGGAATTTTGGCGGCCATTTTGAAGAACACCCTCTAGCGAGAGTTTCCCACATTTTCCAGACGTTGGACCAAAATAATCTTGTTCAGCATCCCTATGTACCCCTCAATCATCTGACAGACAACTACAGAGGAAACTATATAAATAATAGGAAGTGCAAAATAAGCATAGCCTCTGTGCAGTAGCTGTAGGCCTTGCATTAATAATTCATCAAGGGTACCATCGGAGTAGAGGTAAGAGTACAAATGAAATCAACAGTTAAAAAAGAGTAAGTCCCCCCTGACAAATGTGCATTTTCCTGGACAAGTTAGGCTCCTTAATCTGTTACAAAAATGTAAAATGTACACGGAAATGTTACACATTTAATGGGAAAAAAAGTTTTGCACAGCAGTTGACCTTCTCTCTGAAACGACGTCATTTATTAAATTTGGTGACAAATAAAAAATGGCACTTTTTTGCATAGGGCTTTAACAGACGAGAAAATCAAGTTTTAAAGATTTTTTAAAATATTCTTTCTCCCCTGTTACTGCACATCCGATTCCCATAAATTTGGTACCACATGATAGCTTAGGGTTTCTTCTTTCCATTGGTATAACATTAAGTGCCAACATTCCCATTATGACGTCACTATGACGTCATAAGTTGAGGAAAGTATAAAAATACTGGCTATAGGGTGGAAAATTGATATTTCGAAATATTTCCGACTCAAAAAATGTAGCACTAAAACTCTCTAAAACACACAATATTAACTATTGTGTGATTTTTTTTTGCACATCAAATGTGTAACAATGCAGTGAACATTTCACATTTTTGTAACAGGTTAAGAGCCTAACTTTTCCAGAAAAGTGCACCTTTGTCGGGGGGGGGGGACTTATTAATTTTGAACTGTTTAGCTTCAGCTCTGGATTACACCGTGAATAAGACCCAGACCGTGTATGTATGTCCGGGCAATTTGCGTACGGGCCTTACCAATGCATTTTTACATTGCGATGATCAAGGCAGGGTAGACTTTCATTAATTAATAACTTTACCTTACAAAAGTTTCCTTGTTTAATGCATTGTGAAATCCCCACCATCATGTGATTATGAATCAATGTCTACTGCCTACCTATGTGGAGCATGTAAAAACATTGTCAAAACATACATGAATCGTCGTACGAAGCTCTGGGCTCAAGCAGTGTTGCTTGGACTTGTCTTCAGTGTGACGGACCTAATTACAGTTCCATCTTATTTGACCTGCACGGCGTCGAAACTAAAAACAGTTTCAGCACACTCGAGGATATGAGTGACCTCAGTTTCGATTCTGTGAATTCCCAAAATGTGGACCACACAGAGCCACTTCTTCTCCAGTAAAACCTAGGCCAAAACCTACATTGGGGCCACGCCCACTAAGAATTGTTAATGTTAACTGTCAATCCTTAACAAAAAGAAAGGACCGTCTACAATCTCATCGATATTACGAAACCGGAATTGTCATAAGTGGCTAGCTAACCGAAACTGTTTCAACAGCAGCATTCACCGACGCTGAGTATTTCAGCTCCCAATTTACTGTACATAGACGTGACTGTGATGCTAGAGATGGAGATGTAATTGTCGCCATAATAGTGATTCTCATCAGTCCCCCCGTGAGGAATTTGGAATCCCCTTCATCCGAGACCATGTGGATTAAACTTAACATCACAGGGTGTAAGGCTCTTATATTGGTGCCTGCTATCGTGCCGACTAGGATGATGTGGAAACCATTGACAGCTTGGAATCTTCACTGAGTAGTCTTCACTAATAAACTAACAACGTGTACTACTGGGTGGTGACTTCAACTTTTGCCTGATGGGACTGGGCTTCGGGTTCACTACACCAGGAACCTTGTAAAAATGACACCCATAATTTTGGATTCCTCATACAATTTTGATTTAGACAAAACTTGGTTGCACGATTGTATATGAATTTTTCACAAAAATACAGTTCCCACATGTACTAACAACCTGGATTTGATCATTCTAATAACCTAGCCAGAATCATAGAACTCATGTTATAACCGGGATCAGTGACCACGACATTGTGTACAACCCGAGCTCGATATAAAGCCTTCACGCAGAACAAATTCCGCGTCAGGTATCCTTGTATAGGAAAGCTGAATGGGATGGTTTCCGTCAACACTCTAGAAACCCTTGCAGAACAAATTGTGAGCTGAATTAACTCTAGTGCAAAGATCTTTGGTGGTGTTTGCTAAAGAATGGCCTGACTGAAGGGAATTATTACATTCATCCTCCACTTGCCAAAACAAGAGACTCTCATCCATGGATTGATATCAATCTGAAAAGGAAGATTCCGCAGACGCAATAAAGCCTTTAAGGCTAGTAAAAAATATGGGAGACTGCGGATAAAAAAAGGTTTCACAACTTAAAAAGGAAGTGCAGAAAGATCTCCGCAAAGCTACTGGACTATAGGCATGTTTTGTCACCGCACAGGAATCTGAACAAAAACCTTCAGTGGAATGAAGCGATTTTGACTTTCCTCAAACCCAAAAAATCCGATTTCACTGGTGTCACATCCTTGAAATTGAATGGAGATTACACCCTCGGCTACCTGAGGAGCCCCTTTTTTGTAACAAATGCCCGAAGGGAGGGTGTGGTTTACTACCACCCCCCCCTTGATTTTCGTTCTGAACATCCCGATTCCTGTAAATTTTGGTACCAAGGATAGCTTAGAGTTTCTTCTTTTCCATTGGTACCAAAATAAGTACTAACATCCCCATTATGACGTCACCATGACGTCATATGTTAGGAAAGTAAGAAAATTCTGGATATAGTGTGGAAATTGATATTTCTTCATTAGCGACTCAAACACCCTATTATAAGCGCTAAAATGATGTCATTATATAAACTAGTCATTTCCCATCAAGTGAGTCAACACCCGCATGAAAATCTGATTTTTCCTCCTAACCTTTTTTGGCGAAAAATTGAATTTTTCACTGTGTTGGCTATGGGAATGGCAGTTTTGCTGACCTGCAAACTTTATGACGTCATTGTGACGTAAATGTGGCATGTTGGTACTTCAATTTTGGTAAGCATGAAAGAGGAGTACCATAGCTACTATTGGTCCAAATCAAGTTTCTGTGATGTTCCTGTGTTGTGTTAGAGATCGTTGGTACTTCTTCTCTCCCTTCCGGAGGGGGGTGTGTTACCCCCCCCTATCGATACCTTTGGGATCACCCTGTAGCCTACCTATACCCAACCCCGGTTGATTTTGTTTTGGAAAAAGGAGCGGACATGACAATTACATTAAATAATTTGGCACCAACAAAGGGTTTTAGCAAGCGGGGGAAAAAAACCTGAAGGGGGGGGGGGGTGGTAACCACCCCCCCCCCTTCGGTAGACGAAGGGTTAATATCTGATGCAAACTCAAAGCAGATGCACTGAACCGACATTTCCAATCAGTGTTTACCAAAGCGACTGACTTTCAGACACTCCAACCTTCATAAGTAATTTTCCCACCATGACGAAGTCATCAACATCACAAGTGACTGGTGTTTTAAAATTGCTGAAAAACCTGAAACCAGGGAAAGCCGCCGCCCGGACATATAGCCCAAGGGTCCTGAAAGAACTGGCTGGTGTTATTGCTGACCCATGGTCAAGAATCTTCAGAAATCACTGACAGAGTTATGTGTGCCCAAAGATTGGAAGCCCGCAAAGTCAACGCCATCTATAAAAAAGGCCAAAGTATGACCCTGCAAATTATCGGCCCATAATCCTCACCTGCATTGTCTCCAAATTATGGAACACATCACTCTGCAAGCAATATTATGTCCATTTGCTACTCAACTATATCTTCTACGACGGACGCCTTCAACCAGGTTTCCGGACAAGAGATCATGTGAACACAACGACTGGAATTCATCCAGATTGTTGCAAACACCGTGCAAGATGGAGATCAGTCAGAATTGTGTGCTACTCGATTTCTCAAAAGCCTTTGATAAGGTGGGACACAACAGACGATTGAGAAATTAAATGGTACGGCATAGATGGCGAAACCAATTTCTTGGATTCATAAGCTTCCTCAGGTCGCACGAACACACTCTGTTTGTGCTTGATGTGTCTCTTCAGTAGTGCCCCTTTCATCTCAGGGCGTGAACAAAGGATCAGTTTTGGGCCGTGTTTATTTTTGTTTTACATTAACGATAATTGCCCAAAATCTCAACCAACGACACGCCCTGTTTGCTGATGATACCATGATATACATGACTAAACTATCAAGATTGAGAAGATGCCCAACTACTTCAGAGTGATCTTGACTCTTATCAAATGGGAAAGCAGGTGGATGATGGAATTTCACCCAGACAAGTTTGTGAGGTTATCACAATCACCCGAAAAGGAAACCCCTTGCAGTTCCACTACACTCTTCATGGTCACCGCTAAAACCTGTGCAGCATACTCAAATACCTGGGGGTAATATATCTCATGATCTCCGTTGGGATAAACCCTTGACTTATTAGCTGTACTTCAGGCAAACGACACTTTGAATTTCCTGCTTAGGAACAGCACATCCGAGATGCCATTGTTAAACCACAGGCCTATAAATCCTTGTGAGACCTATTTTGGAATACAGTAGCACGGTACGGGACCCACACCATCACACTAATAAAAAAAGGTTGAAAGGGCCAACGTCGAGCAGCAGGTTCACACCCTCCATCGTTTTACCAGCGCACATCTAGTGTTGACATGCTTCAAGACTAGAGTGGCAAATAGCTGAGCGTCGAAGACTAGCAAGGCTGTGCGGGATGTTTTATAAAATTCACCACCATCATGTTGCCATTGAGCCTCAGAGTACCTCGTATCTAAGAACCTCCAAAAACCAACTCGTCGTGAAACCACATGCATACTCATCCAAGGTCTTCAAAAGGACTACCACATGAATCCTTCTTTCCAGGACATGCGTAATTGGAACACCCTACCCCCCAGTTCTATACTAATAAAAAACCAGTTGAGAGTTCCTTCACTTGAGTCCTTTAGGAGGGCAAGTCCCCATTATCTATCTGCACCAACCCACTCATCAGTGCACGATTCTTCAGCTTTTGAAAATGGCACTATACTGGATGATGATGAAGGCATATTTTCTTGAAGAGCGCCCCCAACTTTCCAAAAAAATGAGATTTTTACACAGTTGCATTGCTAAATGGATAGTAAACTATACCTGTGGATGGTAAAGCTTAAAAATGTCTATGTTTCGCAAAAGAAGGAATTGCGTAATTAGAATAATCAACATCGGAGATCCCCATAATAATTCAACAGCTGCTGAAAACGGCCTTCCAATATAAGATAGGCGGAAAATAGCGCTCATCCATTAGTTGTTTCATTGGTCGGGCAAGTCAAGTTAGAGATCATTTTCGTGAGGTGACACTATTTTATAATGGACGGACAGAAATTTGGTGTTTCCAGCTCAATCTGGGGTATCGATTATATAATTACAAAATCGGTTCTTTAAACAAATACACACAACATTTGAGTATTACCGTTCGCAGGTATAGTATAATAGACAATTACCAACTAACACAACTGTGCAAAAAAATGAAAATTGGGGGCGCTCTTCAAAAATTGTGCTATTATTGCTTTAAAAGGATGTTTAAATAAAAAGGTAATCTAACAGATAAATGCAGATCTTTTAATGCAAAGATGACAAAGAAAATACAAATTTAATTTAACATTTGGGGAACAACTCAATCATTGAGCGACTTCTTTCAATGTTTACCAACCAATTGCCATACCACGCTAACACAGCTATACGCGCCATTTTTAACGGAAACGTGTGACTGAATAGCTAATACCTGAGACTGGCCGTACCAATAAAGTCAGCTGTGTAATCCTATCAATTCTAGATTTGATACAAAAGGGATTACCATTGTACCTTTTAAAGCATAATCAACCAGTTACATTGGAGTCAATGCTATTTACGCATCTTTTATTAACATTTTTTCATTCAATGAAATTTGTGGTTGGTAGCGTATTGGATTTCTATAATTTTTTCAAGCAAGATGCAGCAATAGTGTCCGCTTTTTGGGGGTTTTGTCTTTATTTGTTTGCATTTGGGATTTTGTTGAAACCATATAGGCCGTGATACGTTTGCGATTTAAAAACCATCGTGTTTCGTGTTGCTACAGCCGGGATACTTACTCCTTACTAAACATTAAAAAAAAAATATATTTAAACCCGGAAAAGCTTTTATCCCCAATGAAAAGAGTGCACATTATTTAGAAAAATGAATAAAATGCAACTCAATTTTCAGTCCAGAATATCAGTGACCAATATGAACGCGTAAACTCAAGCGAAAATAGAGCTAATGATATTCAACAATCAACCTTTAAACACACTTCAGATCTTTTCACCATCAGGTATCAAGCCAGTGTTTACTGCCCACAACGTCAAAACTTTTCAGCTATATCAGGTGTTTTATCACTTCCCCGTATCGAGCTCAGGCCTCTGTTCATAACTAAAGAGCAACATACTCACCTCGCTCAAGAGTTTTAAAAATGTAGGGTCGCTGAATGCATTGTTGCCTTTCTTATAATTGAATTGAAAAAGGGTTTTAAAAAGACCAACTGGGATGATGTTATGCACAAATTAGGACAGCCCTTACAAAGGGCTTTTCTATCATTGAATTTTATCTCTATACAATTTCTTTCGAAAACAAAGTCATTAATCCAGATTGTCACAGTTAATGAACCACCGTAATAATCGCAAGTTTCTTTCAATTCAATCGCGAACGAGGAAGAACTTACCTCAATGCGGCAAGGCTATAACATTCGAAATCTGTTAACTGCATGCACAATAACAATGGACCAGGTGTAAAAAAATGTGAAGTATCTCCGGCCGATTATTGCTATCATAGCTCCTTTGTTCGCTTGATCATGCTGAGGGTTTTATGGTATATCCATGGCACTAATGATCGGGAGTAAAATTGAAGTTGAATTTTAATTCATTTTCCTAAATAATGTGCACTCTTTTTCATTTGGGGCAACGGCTTTTCCTGGTTAAAATAATATTGTTTTTAATTTTAGTGAGGAACTTAGTATCCTCAGGCTGGCAGCACGAACATTTAATTAAAAGGCCAACTTTGTATCATGTCACGATAGCTACTAGTACACAGCCATATGTCGCAAAATGGCGTTCAGTTCAATTTTTTGTGTTAAAGCGAATTTCTCAATGTTTTTTACTTTGCAGGGTGAGTTCAATGAACATGTTTGCCATATTTTTTCTAGACGGTTTAGACCTTCAACCAAGATGGCCGCTGTGGACGAAATTCAGCATAAAGCAATTCAATATTGGGCTTCTTGGCATGTTACAACTACAACTACTATTGTTTTAATGTACAAAAATAAATATGCCGGAGTTTTTAGAGGACACTGGGAAAGTATTCTATGTTTTTTCCAGCTACATTTCCCTTTCAAAATGGCTGCCATTTTAGAAAATGGCCATTGCCGTTACAATGTTTAATAATTGGTTAAAACCCTACTTCATAAATTGCTGGTAACTCTACCATACGAAGCTAGAATACATCATAAAAAACTAGAATGATATATTCTATAATGTTTTTTTTCAGACTATTTCTGTTCAAAATGGCTTCATTTAGTTAAAATGGCCAGCGATTACCTTCCATTATTTTAATATAGAGTTAAAATATCCTATTTCACAAATTGCCTATTCACGACCACACAGAGCTAGAATACATCATAAAACAGCCAGAATGATATATTCTATGCTTTTCAGCTATTTCTTTCTCTTTTCAATTTGAACGCTTGGTCAGGGAAAGACCTTCCTTCTCAGGAGATTGTTTCTCAGCTGCAGATTTCATCTTCTTACTATATAACAAGTCCACGGTGTACACAAGTCAAGGAGCTACGACGTTTTTTTGTGCTCCAATCGTCAAGCTGAAGGATCACTAGTTCCGCATATTTATCCGTGCCACACATTGCGTCCTGAGTTGGTATCAAGCCCAATTAGTGGAACCGGTCTTCCTTCACCAGATGAGTATGGATGGATACTCCTGTGCCCACTTTGTTCAGAGAATAGCTCATGGTAGACAAAAGTCTCACCAGCGCTGTCACCTTCTGGAGCCTATTTTTATCCTTTTTAAGATAAGCACTCCTTATATATCTCCCACTGTGAAGGTGACTTATTAGGGCAAATTCACCTTATGGAACAGTATCATCTTTGTTAGATTAGTGTTTTTCTGAGGTCTCTGGGCTTTGGACCAGACTTTTGCGGGTTAAACTGGTTTTGTGAGCGTTCAACATTCCACTTCCCTCAAGCCTATTCTGGAGTTACGTATAGCCTCCATCTGTCTGAATGGCTTTGAGCTTTACTGCTGAGCAGATAACATATCTCGCTTGAGTGCAATTTGGCTGCTGTATCAGTTAAAGCCTTTCTCTTTCCTTTTAATGCCCAAGGATGCCAGCATTTGTTGACTGATTATTGCAGAAACTTCTGCTTACTACTTCTATTAAGTAATATGTAGACCATCCTCTGGTTTCACAGTGGGCCAACTTAGATCTGGATTTGCACTTCTTTTCAGCATATGCATTGGATAAGGTCTCATAATGGCCCGTCACCTCTATGATGGTCACTGTCTTTGATTTGGTATAAAAGATTGTGATATCTGTTCTCTTAGCTGTCTCAGTCATTCCTTGAGGGAACACTCTTGTTTTTGTGTCCTCATCCAATCAGGATAGCCAGTCATTGGCCTTCTTAAACCAGCAATGTTGGTTTGGTTTCTCTGTTCTTAGGCATTGGTAAGCTGGATTTCGTAGGTTTTCCCATCAGCTGTGCAAAAGGCTATTGGTACAGATGGAGTTCAGATTTCAGGTGGGATGGTTTGTTTTTTCCCCCTGATTTTGCACTTGCCTCTATCACTACGACGTCGTGACTGTAGAGATTGGCTCTCAGTGTTTGGTCTGCCACATTGTAATCTTCGCTGTGAAAGATATACGCCATTCAAGGATGTTGAATAGTGTACAATTACGATTATGCGTAATTGGCAGAGTCCAAGATTGGTTTTGCCCCACCGCTTTCAATTGGAGGGGATGGAATTTGATCATGAATTGCGTTTATGTGGAAATACAGCAGCTCTGTCGTCCAGACATCCAACGTTCTTCTTTTCTTCCATTAGGTGGCGACCTGCATGACAGACCCCATTTCACCACTGCCCTTGTTTGCAACATCCGTAAGGTAGACCAGCATGCGTCCTTATCTACATCTTTTATTAGTCCGGTGAGGCATTTTCTTTGTTCTTGATGACTCATATCTTGATCAGCTTTTGGTTCTTTTTGTACCCAAGACCGATCTATCCGTCTGACCTCTAGCCATTCATTTAAAGTAAGATGTCGTTCTTTCTGTTCTAATGCTTTTATACCATTCCATCTTTTTGGCTTTCGTCGTTTCGTCTTTTTTACTTTCCACATCAGTGGGCGTAACCAGCGGGGGGGGGGGGGGGGGGGGCACGGGGGGGCTCAAGCCCCCCCAACAGAACCCCCCTTGCCCCCCCCCACCATCCCCCAAATGAACTGAACTTTTTGTACAGTGTCTTATGGAGAAGGCCCCCAATTCGCCCCCTCAAAAAGCCTTGGCACCCCTTCAGCCCACCCCCCCCCCATTTGCAAAGGTCTGGTTACGCCACTTCTTTCCATGCATTTCTGTAGAAGTGTCTATGTACTTCCATCTTTTAGATGTTTGGAATGCTACAGCAACCACAAGCCTAAACAACTAGTACAATGTGGATGAAGAAAGATGTTGCTCTGGAAATTCCCTGTCGTCAACAAGTTCCTGCATGAAACAATTTCATGCAATATGTTGAACAAATAGATGAACTAACTAATTTGTGTGGGTTTTGACCTTTTCAAATTTATCATTAATTCAGTCACTCATGTTTTAGTAATAGCATTATCAATGATACTATGGTGGTGTGGTATTAATATTGACCAGAAGATTAAGATTCTGGCAAAGGAAAGGAGCTGATTCAATTCTCCGGGCAGGTTTGATATAAATTTACCAATGTTTAATTGCAGGTTATGGCAATAGCTATCTATGTTCTTGATATCAATATTAATAGTGCTTGGGGTTTCTTTGAATTTTAAATGATTCATCGTAATTGTTCGTAGTTGTCCAAGCTCAAGACTCAAAATACACTTACAATGATTAACTTGATCAAAGTAGTTAGGACTGTTGATGTTGTGAGCTACATTAATGCATTCAGAAAAATATAACTGATTTATCAAGATTTGTTGATGACTTCAAGCATCTAAACAAAGACTTTGTAATCACTAACAGTAGGTATCCATAAAGTAAAACACTTTTCATGCCTATTGTTATTAACAACTAGATGATGGGAAATGGATGCAGATTTAACAGTTTACCCCTTTTAACATATGTTATCAGTAATGCATGTGCGCATGATGTTGAAGGCCTATTATACTTTGAGGCGGCCATCTTGGATTTACAATCATGAGATGGAAAATGTATTTCAAATACGATGCATGTATGAAAGAGATATATGTCGTTCAAAATCCTAACAGTTAACATGTTTATAACCATTGCATATGATATTCGACACACATTACATGCATTTTATACAATACCTTGGTATATTGGCAGCCATTTTGGCAGCCATATTGTGTTTTATAACTTTTTTGGACTACCTATAATCTATACATTAATGTTTAGTATGAAAGCAAATTATTTCCACTCATTAAAATTCCCATTTGGACTACATTTATATGGCCCTGTGTTATTTTAATATACATTGTTTGCCCAGCTACAGGTGATTTTGGCGGCCATCTTGGATTTCCCACTTACCCCCTTCAGAAAAAATGGCAACATGTTTTTTTGCATTTTATGTCCCCAAAAGAGACAAAATCAACTTTAAGTTCGCTTTTAACACAAAAATTGAACGAACTGACATAAGGCTCTGTACTATAATACGTTTCTATGTGAATAAGAATAATGTTAGGGGGAATTAACTTAGGACTTGTGATACCTGTATAGCAATTATGGTATCATTTGAGAAATGGGGTGGATATGATATTTTCAAGTTTTATGGCTATTTTATTACCAAAATTTGGACCAATATTAGGATAAAAATAATGAAATTTGGATATCTATGTCTCTTTTAACTATATTTTTAAATACAAATCAACATGGCAGTGCATCGGAAATAGCTGAATTTATTCAAAGAAACTTCAAACCATCCAAAATTATCCAACTCATAGTATATGTGGAACTGTATTTTTGTGACAATTTCATATACAATCTTGCAACCAAGGTTTTTCTAAATCAAAATTATATAAGGATTCAAAAAAATCATGGGTGTCATTTTTTAAAATGTGTTCTTGGATGTATTCTAGGGGGAAAGGTTTATAGTTTATACAGGGTCAAAATATAAAAGGGGTAAAATGTGTTTTGAAGTGTCATGTTCAGTACCTTTCAAGGATTACAGAAAGGTATATTTTGCCCTACCTGAAGGTTATAGTACAAGAGTCACAAGGCAAAACGGGTTCAAGGTCACATTGGGGGTATCTTTCAGATTCAATAATCAGTTTTTTTTAAACGGTGCCAAATTGTTCGTCTTACTGTACAGAAGCAGAAAAACATACAATGGAATGACGTTTTGATGATAATTAAGATGGTAATTATGGCCATGGTCCACAAGGTCTATGGGAGACGACTAGTCATATCTGTAAAAGTCCCACTTTGAAAAGTAAAACACAGACTCTATACACATTTTCTTATTTAGAATGAACCAATGAACGATTTAATTAAACCAGTTGCAACAAAATCTGACCATTCTATAATAATGATCTTGAACTTTCTTGAACCTATTGTACTAAAACAAAGGTTGTAAATATGCAAATATACCTTTTTAGAAACCTTATGAGCAACTGAACAGATTGATATAATTTTTTAAACAATTTTAACACTTTTACTGTTTCCCCCTTATAAAACACCCAAGAACACATTTAAAAAAATTACACCCATGAACAAAAATAAACCAAAACATTAATTACATTTCCCCATGTACTATCAGTAACAGATTCCATCTTAACAAATCTACAGACTCTGTTTGTGCTTATCTTGTTATATACACGAAATTTCAAGTGGGAGCAGAATAGGCTTAATGAAAAGAAAGTTGTCAATATCAAAATATTAAGCCGTTGATAAGATCGCGACTTGCGGCTAATTGAAGGCCGGCGCCTTTAGGTTTGGCCACTTAAACATAAATTATAAGAAAAATCAACTATTGTGTTTCTAATATTTGCAGGTCAATGCAAATTTTGTTCCCGTTGTTATTGAAATCCTGGCATGATATTTCCGAGCTGAGTTTTATGGCACTAAATGCTGTATTCCACGAAACTCGTTTATACCATTATCCGCAATCTGTTACTAGTATTTTCGATAACACCGGTAGTCGTGACAACATGAAGAAAGTCTTTGTCTTCGCCTTGCTACTTTGTCTTATTTGTGAAGCGTCAGGTAAGTGTATATGCGTGTTCTTTGAAATCACAATACACTTTTAAGAGCAGAGCATCATTTCTCAGTGGATTTGTCTTCTGTGAAGGTTAATGAACAAATTTAGTTGGGGTGCAACTCGTGAAAGTGTGGGCGAAATCCAAGACGGGGGAATTCATAATTAGGGATCAAAAATGAAAAATGCTTGGATTGCTGTAAACAGGTAATGAAAGTGCTCGTCTTGTTACAAGGATTAATAAAGGTATAGTTTGTATGGTTATGGAGTCAGATATGACAAATATTTTCAAATGTCAAAGGTCATTACGAAAGCTTAAATCTTGAATATTGCTACGATTTCTTTAATTAAAATGGGCTCAAATTGTTCATCTTTCCTCAAAGACTGCAACAAAAACATTTTGCACCGTCTGACATATATTTAAAATTCAATAAACAAATTCAAATTAGAGTGTCAACTACTGTTGGTGCAATCATTGTGGAAAGGTTTCTATTTCGGCACTTGTGTCTTCGAAACTCGTAAATATTCTCTCTCGGAAGGTGTTTATATACAACCAATCAAGTGCCAAAACGAAATTTGTATTTTCAGGAATCTCTTGTAAGGTATTTGCACCACGGCATTCCCTTCGAGGGCCGGATTCCTTTCATTTCGTCTCTTCCTTTTTTGTCTTCACATTTATTCATTTTATACTGTTATTATCACGGTCTTTTATCCGGCACAGTTCACATTATTTTCTGTTCCTCTGCTATGGTGTAATGTCAGCAATTTTTGAGCACGAGGGTAAAATACGAATACCAGATGCAGGGTCTACAATTTCATTTCAACAGTTCAACTAACCAGGTCTTAAAAACACCATTTTATCGCCAGAATTGTATTAGAAAACATTTTACAGAAGCAACATAGCAAATGTTTACCAAAATCAAAGTGAGTGAATATGTAAGGGTTAAGGTTTATGCAGGGGGTCAAAACTATGAAAATGGTCAAAAGGGTTTTAAAGTACACCAAAATGTTCATCACCTTTCAAGTGTTAAACAAAGGGTAGTTGTCCTATCTGCAGTTGTAGTTCAAACTTATCATATTCGTTCGTTATAAAAAAAAGTATATCAAATTGTTTCTCTAATGGTACAGGATCCGAGCCTAAAATAAACTGGTGCACTACCATCTATGATAGTCTGTGCATAATTGGAATGCAAAAAATAAACTGGGGCCTTACAAGTCTATGGCAGGTCCATAGTCCAGAACATTCAAACAAATAATCTAGTAAATCTATTTGTTCAAGTGTGAAATTAAACATTTACAACCAGTTCGATAAAAATCACACATTCTGTAAATTTTACCCCAGGACGACCATGAGCTGGTTACTCTATATTTTTTAATAGAGTAGCCCAATTAATTGGTAATTCTTTAAAGGGGACAAATGGCATGAAAAAATGGATATAATGCATAAAGGAACCTTCGAAACACTTCTTCGAAGAGTATAAAACAATTTAGATGATTACATGATGTAAAAAACTGTAATAATTCAGGAAGATTGGTCAAGGGGTCGAGACGGGGGTTTACATTCACTTTCATGTTGGTTTCAGTGGATTACCCCTCTATCTACAACACACGGCCACACATGTGAACGTAACCACCTACACTTGCTGCTAAATCCCCCCCCCTGTGTTTCTTTAAGACCATACCAATGCCAATAAAGGAAATGGGACATGGTAAATCAGCTTATTTTGAAAAGACAACATCTAAGAAAGTGTGAACGTAACATACTTTACATTGCACTCTAAAACCGTATGTTAACCTATATCGAACTCAGATCTCCTGACATTATTAATAGAAAACCATTGAGTATGCCTATTGATAGACACTGCCTTTTTGTGTAACACGGGGTACCAAGGGAGGAGGGGTTACCCCTCGAGAATTCGCTATAAAGCACCCGGATGCTTTATGATTTTGATACCAGTGGATAGCCTATGGTCTTCCTCTTTTTCATGGATTACCAAATTAAGTACTCATTACATTACCTTGTACGGCGTCACAATGACGTAATCAAGTCCGCGAGTCGGCAAAATTGGCATTTTCCAACAGTGAGAAAATACGCGAAAATCCAATTTTGCTCTAAAAAACCTAGGAATAATTTCACGCTTAATGATGGCAATTGGCTATTTTAATAGCCAGCTTTAGTGCCATACTGTGTAAATTTTTCAAAAGCCCCCTAAAATATTCTTGGGCTGCAACCCCCCCCCCCCCCTTACCCTTCACCTTGACGGCATACACTAACCCTGGTGAAGGTGGTACCTAGCAGTTGTTTTTCCCACTAAAACGCCGGAAAGGATGAGAGAACAATTACCTAGAAGTCTTTTTATGAAATTTTTTGGCATTTTAGCGCACCAAGCGAAGTTCGGGGGGGGGGGGGGTCGTAACCACCCCCTCCCCCGAGGGTTACTGCAGTGATTCAATGTTTCAGTAGTTGTTTTAATACTCATTCTATAGGTATAATTTTGTTATTTTTGAAAACAAACGTTTTGCCATCAAAAGTGAACAAAGAAATTGCCTTTACTTAATGTTGTAATTGGGGTATTTCATATATTATACAAAAATTACAAAAAACAAAAAACATTTCTTTTTTTTTTTAAACAAAGTCGGTAAACAACTATTGGAAAGATTGTTTGTTTACCCTCAATTTGTTAATTATTTTTGGCATTTTGCGGTCATAATAAGACACTAAACTCATGGATAAAGGCAAATTTGAAATGTTTTGGATACAATGTCCCATTATACTGCCATTTTTTTAAATGCCTTTATTCCATGACCTTTTTAATACGTTTTAGCAATACTGAAGAAGATGAAGAACAAATGGTGGACTGAAAGGATTAAGTAACTGCAGTCGCAGCTGATACAAAGAATGCAAAAAGTTCTTCAGGGAACTAAAGGCAGTGTAGGGTCCATCCTCAAAAGGGGCCATTCCACTTTATGATCTTGATGGTCAAACTTTGATCAAAGAACTTACACTCATCACAGAGCGATGGGTACATCATTTCAATCTTTTACTCAATCGCCAGTCGACAATCTCTGACGATGTTATTGTTCAATTACCCCAAATCCATTGATTGAGGAACTTGACAAGACACCAACTGTCGCAGAAACGATAAAGGTTATCAAACAACTTTCAAGTGGCAAAGCACCAGGTGAGGATGGTTTCCCACCGGAAGTTTATAAATATGGTGGAGATGCACTTGTATAAGAACTAACTCGGCTGTTTAAGGAGATCTGGGCTGAAGGAGAAGGAGATCAGGAAGAGGCACAACCGATATGCTGTCTGCGGCCAGACAAGTTCAAGAAAAATGCAGGGAGCAGAATCGTGATATGTACATGGTGTTTGTCGATCTCACCAAAGCATTTGACTCAGTCAGCCGTGAAGGACTTTGGAAGATCCTCTTGAAGATTGGATGTCCATCAAGAGCAGTTAAGATCATTCGCTCATTCCATGATGGCATGATGGCGCGTGTATTGGACCAGGCGAATACGTCAGATGCATTCCCAGTGACAAACGGCACCAAACATGGTTGTGTCATGGCTCCTCTATTATTTTGTATCATCTTCTCTGCAATGCTCCATGATGCTTTCTAGGACTGCAACAAGGGAGTCATGATTAGATTTAGGAAGGACGGTGGCATTTTTAACCTGCAGCGTCTGAAAGCCCGGACAAAGGTCACTTCTACTTCTGTGGGAACTACTCTTTGCAGATGATTGTGCTTTAATTACTCACACTGAGGAGGACCTACAGAGAATTGTTGATAACTGCATAACGAAAGAAATGTTTCTTGTAGCTCCTTATCTGGATGTTATAGAGAGTACAAACTACAGCCTGTCTCAAAAATCGTACAATCGAAAACCTATTTTTTCAATATTATATCTCAACATAATAAGTTGTTTTGTAACATTAACGAAAAAAGACTAGGCTTTCCAGTATTTTTTTTCTTTCATCTCATTTGCTTGTTTCAATCGAGAGATAACTCCAGTTTACCGCGGACCCCAAAACTCGGGTTTGTGCCACTTTCTGGTTGAGTGAAAACGGTGACAGAATTAGTTTAACTTAGGTTATTCACATTTTAACAGATATGACCTTCTTTAACAAGGGATTAACTTCATAAAGAAACATAATTTCATATTAAATAATTTTTTTTCTGATTGTATCACTTTTTTGAGACAAGCTGTATAATGATGTGACAAAAAGTTTTGAAATTAATTGGAGAATAGTTAATTTGTCCACTCTTGTAACCTTTGACTTCTGTCACGTGGTCTCCTTGTTTGAACTTTTTGAAGTTTTTTATTTTTTTCGTTTTTGGGTTTTTTTTAATTACCTCAAATAATAAATTTTGTATTATTTCTCAGGTTCCACACCAGCATATTCTAGTTGCCAACGTGACGAGTACTGATCCGAAAGAATTTATTAAGTGTAAAGTCTTCTTTTGTCCACTGCGGTTCAAGGTCCTCGGTAGTTGTTGGTGTTGTTCTTGTGTTGTATTTGTTTTATGTTACTGTTAGTAACCATTTAGTGTAACACGTGACTAGTGGCATTTGTGAAGGCGTTGGCATCATTGTGAACATTTACTATTATTAATAACGCCACACATAAATGTAGTAAGAAATGGCCTTCTCCAGTCACTAGTATTGATATATTAGTGCTTCAGAGAACCTATGACTTAGTCGCTGGAACATGTCTTCTTTTTTGGTCACATGACCTAATTGTGTGACTCCGTGAAAGTCAAGTTATGTAGCATTACTGGACGCATAACCCCGCAGCCGCGCCAAGTGGCTGAAGCCTCTAACACATTACGGGTATCCGTCTGCTCATACAGCCACTGTAAAGGGTATTTAGCCGGCCGACTTTGTTTTCAGTGTGTAACTTATGGACCCATCTTTTTCACATTCATGCGGGGAACATTGAATATTAATTATTAGAACAATATACAGATGTTGAATCTAAAGGAATTTTATTATGGTAATAACAGCCAATTTTTGAAAAAAATAAAGATTTGAATGAGCCGTCCGGCATTGATTGGTGTTATTATTTTGCTCGGGAAACCCATTCAGGTAAAAATGACGTACGTAATCCCTACATGGAAAAAAACACCGATTATCGTCATCTTACGTCGGTTTTTGAAATCAGTATGGAAAAGGTAAATTTTGTCTTCTTTAGACATACTAAACGGTGTCTTTTTGGAAAATTAACAGCAACTTGGGGTCAGAGGGTCATCATGTACAGACCTTGATTTAACATAGTCGGATTTATATATATCGTCTGCCCCCGAAGAGCAAGCTGATACCTGATACCTGACACTTGACCTGGTAACCTGACCCTGACACCAAGCCATTCAATCTCGTTTACCTGTTTATACGAAATACGGCAAGCAGCAAGCATCTGCATCTCCGTTGTCACAGCTGAGCGTAATCGATCAAGATTGAGACTAGGAATTTTGAAACATTTAACATCAATGCTAAGCCTTCTCTATAGCATTAAATACACATAAGAGTAAACATGGTCCAGTTGATCTGACGGCTGACTCATGATCCGAAGTTGCCTGGTTCGAACCCCGTTGCGGCCAATGTGTCTCGCCTTTTTTTTTTTTTTAAATAAATGTAAGTAGTTTATATAAGCGCTTGACACAACGTCTCAAACCGCTTTACATATTCCGCTGTCATTAGGATATATCACATTTTTCACAAATTGAAAATTTGGCAGCCATTTAATGCGCACTGGACAAAAATGGTGGAATCTGGCCCAATCGCTTTGCCAGAGAGATGGGCACTCTGTTTCTGCGTGCACAAGATCATTGGGAAATATGGAAAATGAAACAATCCTTGTGATTAGAATAGAAAATTAAATTTAAAATAATTAA
>JAMKCH010021609.1:0-41300 GCA_023653785.1 Ophioderma brevispina
CAAATTGCAAATATAGTTAAAATTGGTTGACCCTCATCTTTCACCTTTATATGGGAGCCTGCATGGTGCTTAAAAAATATCACACTTAAATCTTAAGTATTCTACATTATCTTTCAACACATGTCTTGCGTAGCATTTGAATACGGCGCCAAAGAATCGACCAGTTAATTTATTTTGAAACCCTCAAGCTGCGTAGTAATGAGTAGTAATTAGTCTTTTGTGTACAGTCAGTGTGCAATTTGTTCGGGTCAGAAAATGAATACCTTCACAAAAATAACCGTAGCCTTTGAATGGCTCAATCGATTTTAAAAATGTAAAATTATTTTGAAAGCTGATTCAACAGACTATCTAACACATGAATTAATTTGGTAAATTCCATTAATGTTTCTTCATAAAAAAATCCCTCATTTGGTTGTACTTTTTTCTGACTCACCCTGTATAGCGCTTTATTACTATAGCGCTGTTGCCTATTATTTTTATGCCACCATTAGGAAATCATTACAATCATTTTACTTCATCTAGGTGGCTGCTGGCCAAGCGCACATCCCTATCAGCACATTGTAATATCCCCCATGACATGACATCTCCCCATATTTTGCTTGGATCAACAAGGCATTTGAGATAAATATCTTGCCCAGGGACACTAACATGTTAGCCTCGGCAGGGCTTCAACTCTTGATTTTAACACTCTAATGATCACGAGTCCTGCTTTTTCCCGCTGGACCACACATGTTTGTGTGTCTGTCTGTGTGTCAAACTTTTGGTTTACACTTTTGGCTAATGTTTTCCAGCTCTTTAGTGCAGTGATGGATCAAGTTCATACTTGGTATTATTATACATTGAGTCAATGGTTCTTATGTGGGGTAATAGATGAGGAGTTCAAAGGTCATTTAGGGGTCCCTTAGGTTCATTTTATTTTGAGTATATAGTATACATTCAAATATTGTCATTTTGTTAGTGCAGTAATGGATCAAGTTCATACTTTGTATGGTTCTACATTGAGACAAGGGGTATAATATGGGGTAACAGATGAGGTCAGGGGTCACTTTGGACATATTTTGTGCATGTGGCACACTCATTTATGCATATTAATTTTATCCATTGCAATGTGCTATATCTATTTGGGACTGCTGGCCCTATTGAGTTGTGATGTTTGGTTGTGATTCTGACAACTGCCCCTGAAAATGAACCAAATTGACAAAAATGACCCCCCCCCCCCCATAGACTAATGGTCTGGATTTTGATATGGTTTCTGTTTAAAGGGATAAGGAGTGATAATGCAAGAGAATAAAAAAATTGTGAAGTGATTTTTTAGCTTATAAATCAAAGAGAAGTATGTACATTCCATATACTACTATTCAAAACACCAAAGAGTGAAAAGAATGAATATTTGGAGAAATTTGTCATCCGTCTCCCGCAAAAGACATGCAGTCGATGGAAGTTTCAAAATCTACACTAAACAGCTGATTGTGGTTTACACCATACAGAAAAGCAAATCAATTATTTTTATTTTGAGGTCAACTGTACAGGTCATAGTGGCAAAATTTCATGCTTTATAAATCTGGGATAATTCCCAGAGAATATTTGCCATTTAATTGCGGGCAAATTATTTTCTTAAAAATATTTGTTTTCCATGGTCTTTCTATGGAGAAAAGGGCCCATAGATGGCGCTATAACATACCTTTGTAGGCCTACATTGCAAGATTACTGCAGGGATTTTTTTCTGATTTTTGCAGTGATAATGCTTCTTGCCTTTTCCAGCTTATATCAGTTGTCAACATTGTGTCGCCACTGTTAAATTCTAAAAATAAGAGACAGTTTGCACGTGGTCAAATCAGCTGTGACATCCATGCAAGTACAAAAATACCAAATACGAATTTGATGATTTTGTTTGCAAATATCTGCTTAACCCTTGAAATGCATTATTTCAGTATGATAGAAGGCCATTCGACCAGCTACATCACGTACCAATGTGGTTGGCCTGTTAAGCGCTCCCAAAATGTACAATATGCAATAAAGCAGTGTAAATTTGGCCCTGAATGCACATTTTTGTCTCGCCTGAACTTTTTTCGGCAGAGACTTATGTATCACTTTTCTGTCTGTCTGTCCGTCTGTCTTTCTGTCTGTCATGCTTTCTGTCTGCTCGCCGTCCCTGTTCACTGCTTGTGTAAATTTATCTGGAGTTCCGTAGGGCTACGGTGAGTAACTTGGTGTAAAGGAGCGGGTTCACAAGTTTCTCGCCCGGATTAGATTTTGGGCATAATATGCCTAATTAGTATCTAATTTGCATAATTTACGAAAATTTTCCCGTAAGGCTTGTGTACAAGTTTTCTGGAGATCCGAGGCGTATGATATGTACTGGTGGGAGGGAGCGGGCTGGAGAGTTCTCGAACTGATAGATTTCGGGCAAATTAAGTGTTCAAATGAGCTATTAATATGCAAGAAATCAGCGTAATTGGTATTTTTGTAACAGTATATCGGATACCGACAATTCCTTCGCTGCATGAAAGCCTTTGTTATATGGCCTCCATTTTTCTGATTAAACTTTTAAACATCTTTATTTTTCTCATTTATTTGCGACGGGTGGAGATGTCTCACAGGAAAAGTTTTTGTTTACTAGAAAGAGAGAAAGGGGAAATACCCCTAGTTTGGTTTGGCATAACTTGCACTGTTTAGATTGCACATAAGGGAAGTGGGGATTCCCCAGAATGCTAAACTAGTCACGCTTAGAAACTTGTTGTGTTTTGGAGATCAAACCTGGCAGAACCTAGGAAGTCCCCACAAGTTTTATATATATGAAGTGATGTAATTTTAGATTTGTGGAACTCTATTTGAGGTGCAAGGTCATGTTTATGCATGAGGATGATGTATGATTATTGTTGAAAGGGATCTAGCTTTGTGAAGTCAATTAAATAGATATTGGTAAGGACTCGAGCCAGCATGTTGAAATCAGAGGACTGAACTAGAGCTCTAGCTATACAGTCTATTATAAGCTAGTTTTTCTCCTACATATGGGAGATTTGAGTTCTACTCTCAGTGCCAGGATTTCATAGTTTGGATGCCGCCGGAGCTTGGATAGCTAAATTGTCTGCTGTCGTCTTTTAAGCCAAGAGCTTCAGTTTTGGATCAAAAAGGGATTCCAGTTTTTGGTCCTATATGAGGACCTAGCGACAGACTGATGGGGTATATTACCTGGATTTAATTATTGTGGAACATTAGAGTCGTCGAGGGACTTAATTGATCCTTGTCGTCTTGAACTGCTGGCCCAAGATTACCTTCAGGACTGAGAAGATTCCCTTGGAATATAATACCCGAGGAATTTTGTATGAACTTGTGCACTGTCCTTTTGAAGTCTTCGCTGTGGGACATATCATCGTTGAACTGCAACGCTTCTTGTGAGATTCATGACATTCTTGTTTACAACTTAAGTATACATGTAATCTAAATATTGGAGTGTGAGTGAATTAAAGTTGTTTTGGACATACCAAAGTTTACTTAAACCAATTACAACTCATTAAATCTGTTATATTATATCTAATTTAGATCATTGTGCCAGGCTCTTTATTAGGTTTGAAAGGTATTTCTGACCTAGACGCCTACGAGACTCATAACGGGATTGGGGGCTCGTCTTCCTGGAATTGAATTTTAGATAATTTGAGCCTTATTGTTCAAAAATTTACAACACCAAAAAGTGTGATAAAATTGTCAACCTTGATGCACATTTTTGGTCATACAAAATTTTGTTTGTATTACATGTAACTACCATTGTAGTTTGGTTCAAGTAGTAATATTGTGTTGTAGAGTACAATCACAATGGAGTTTGATCCAGAAGTGTTCATAGGCAAATAACTTTGGAGAAGTTTTAATGAGCTGAGAAGCCCTGAGTTACTGAAACTAGCCAAGCCTTTAGGACGTGAGGCAAACATGCAAGATCGGAAGAGCAGTCATCAAAAATAGTTTGATTGAAAATTTGTCCAGGACGATGTTTGGGATAGTTCATATTTGAAAAGATAGAAGAGGTTCCGGAACAGGGCACTGGTGATTCCGTCAAGTTGAAAGAGCTTGAATTCAAAAGAAATCGAATTGAAAAATTGAGATGGAACAGAAGAGAAGGAAATTGAATAAGAAAAGAACAATTACAATGCCATGCAAAAGAGATCCACACAAGAGATGGAAGTGCAAAATTGAGAAGGAAAAGAATTGGAAAGGAAAATTGCAAAAATGAGATGAAACAGAAAGAGCTTTAGTCTCGTTAGAGTTTAGAAAAATTGAAACAAAGGCTAGCTCATCAGACTCTCCAAACCCTCTGGTTTTGATGCGGCGAAAATATTCGCCTGGTTCCAAATTTCAGGAACAAGAAGTATACAAAATACTTCTTACACTATTGCCAATAGCTTGAAATGGCCAAGGATCTTGGAGCTTGTTGCTACAGTCAGTGTTCATGGGTCAAAGCCCGAGAAATATATTCGGCCATTCATAACAGATGGTATTGATTATATGAGGTTAGCAGCTCTCAAAGCATATGATTGGTGCCATAGTGCATAAGCACAATTCAGGTCTTGTGCAAAAAAAGGGGAAATGAATCAACCCATGTTGAATTTGCCCGCGTAAGGACAATGTTTGATCGATTGCTTCTCTCAAAAGAGTCGGTCCAATTTTGTCAACGTGGGAGTTGATGTTAGTTGAAGTTCAAACAGTGTCTACCTCCAAATTCAAAACACATCTGGATGAACACAAATTTGACCGTTTGCGTGAAGCAGCCGTAGGCCGCATTATCATTGACACACAAATTAAGTAATACTAGTAGGCCTACAAGAATTTACTAGGTACACAAATACAACAATAAGTCGGGTTCTAACAAATGGTAGCACTCAGGAGGGGAAATTCCATCAGGTTTCCCATGAAAAGGGAATAAGACAGTCATGGTGGCTACCAAAAGCATGGATGGGTACCCAATCACATTCCATTCCATCACTGTAAAGCCAGGACATACAAGGTCCAGGTGTTGGGAGATACATGGCTATCCACCAAAAATGGGGAAAGCCAAATGTGAGTCAAAACCAATAGTTTGTGCAGTTACTTTGAGTCAAAAGTTCATTCTTCTGTTCAGAACAAGCATCCCACAAAAGGGAATTGACACAGAAAAATGTAAGGGATGACTTTTAAGCCTTTTGGTTTTGGAGTGATTTGTGTCACTTTCAGGTTATAATTTAGATCCAAAACCCATTAGAATCATGCAGGACACGTGCTGCGCACATCCCCCCCCCCCACCCCCCCCTATGATATTGGAAGATGCCTTTCCATTTTGATATTAAGAGTTCCACAGGACTAGTGCATTGTTCAGGGGATAGGTATGGAATTGTATTAGTGTCCCTCCTTTCACAAAATGATTGAAATCAGACTTGGTTTCGTGGAACTGTCCACAATTTGGTGTTAGACCGACCCAGTTAAAGGGGTTTCCATGTTGTTAGGGAATGATTTGGCAGGGGGTGAAGTGCTCCCGATCCCGAGTTTCCCGGTGCCCTGTACAGTGGATAAATTTGATGGAAATTAGACTTTTCCAGCATGTGCATAACTAGGTCATTACCCTAAAAGCCTCACAGGAAAACATTGAGGCAGGTGATGAGTCAAATACTCACACCTATAGGAAGAGTGTTGAGGGATACTTATCCCCAATGTCGAGGATACTTTTCTCCTCAAATTAGAGGAATTTGAGTCACTCTGTCCTCTTCAGGGAACTAAATTCCTGGTTGAGTGAAAATCCCAGCCCCTGAGCACAACAAGGACAAGCTGGTAAACATGACCATCCAGCCGCTGAGCATGATGTGTTAGGGACTGTAAGGAGAACCCTTTAAGCCATGACAAGCTGGTAAATGAGCAGTACAATGACCCGCACTTAGGACATTAGGTGAGAGGGCATTGACACAACACGGAAGCCGAGAATTCCTGTATGTTTCTCACAAGCAAAAATGGTGTCCTCATGAAAAATGGCGGCCACCCGAGATGCACTTGTAGATGAGAATGAAGTTCGTGATCAAAGGTAGTGCCAAAGGTATACCATAGTGAAGTGAGGCTAGTCCCATGATTAGCCCATGCAGACACTTAGGTGTTGAGAAAACACATGACAGAATTAGGAGTATTTTTGGTGGCCTCACACTCAGAAAAGATTGTTTGAGTATTATAAGACTTGTCACACATACATGTCAAATGGTGGGCAAGCCCAATAAAAATTCCTACTGCTCCCTTGCAACCAATACAGCATTTGATGAGCATTTCGTAAGGTGTTAATAGATTGCGTAGGACCCCCTTCCAAAGACCAAGCTCAGGAAATCAGTATTTACGGACCAGTATTGTGTGCCTTCCACAAGATTCCCTGATGCCTAGACCCTTGAGAAATATGAGGGCACAAAGTATTGTGAAGCTCTAACAAGTTTTTTCAACTGAGCCCTACTAATTCTTCCAAAGATCAATTCAGTCTGATCTGAATCAAATGT
Organism: Ophioderma brevispina; assembly: GCA_023653785.1. Classification (NCBI taxonomy): domain Eukaryota; kingdom Metazoa; phylum Echinodermata; class Ophiuroidea; order Amphilepidida; family Ophiodermatidae; genus Ophioderma; species Ophioderma brevispina. The sequence goes on from JAMKCH010021609.1 coordinate 6,495, forward strand.
CATGTCAGGTTTGTTCCAACAAGTCATGGATCAGTTGGGAATTTCCCAGTACAGTTTTTCAGGCATACCACCCAGAATCCAGGGGGCCCTAGAAAGGTAACTCACCAAACATTGAAAAAAATGGATCAAACCTATTTTTTGAATTTGAGAGGGATTGGGGATAGGAGTTCATCTCCCGTTATTTGCTACCAGGAGGCTGACACGAGTCATTAGGATTCAGTCCATTTGAGTTTGTGTTGGTCACAAAGTTAGGGGACCATTGAAACTACTGAAAGAAAAGTGGTTTGTGTGAAATCCTGATGTGAATTTGCTAAACTATGTTCTCAGTTCAGACACATGCTCCAAAGAGCCACAGAAATTGCCAAAACAAAATCTCAACAGAGTCAGGCAAAAATGAAAACATGGTATGACACAGATGCGAGGAACAGAGTATTCAAGCCAGGTGAAAAGGTTTTGGCAGCTTTTTCCAATACAAGGGCATCCTTTGCAATCCAAGTATTCTGGAACCATATGAGATTGAGAGCAAAGTGGGAGACCTTGACTATGTGTCAAAACACCAGGTAACTAAAAGGTCGACAATTATGTCACATAAATATGCTCAAAGAGTATAATGAGAGAGATGATGTTAAGCCTGCGTGTGTGGTTTTATCCAGAGTTAGTGATGTGTTACAAATGATGACATCACACGATTTAGAATTTGAACAAAACAAGCACTGTAAACACAGAAATTGAGTATGTGTCAAATTGGGGCAAATCTGACATATTGCAATTTAGACAAGAAATTAGGCCATCTCCCACAAAGAATCAACAAGGTTGAATGAAAGAAGTTACGTCATGAGTGGGGAGAACATATTTCCTGATGGACCTATTGAGACACATGTCATAACCCATGACCTTGATTTGGCAATTTCAGAGCCAACCAAGTGCAGCATCTCAGTGAACCAAGTACAAGTGAGACTGGAAATGCAGATCCAGTCAAACTCCACTTTGATTCAATTGGGGAACCATGTACCAATATTTATTTATATTGAATTTTGATAATTTTTGTGTCTGAGTAATTAGAAACTCACCTTACAAGAATGTAACCCTGCTGGAGTTTAACTCTACAAGAATACACTCTGGACATAAGACTATCAAAGGAAAAGATATGTCTTGGCAGATGCCTTGTCCCGAGCTGCCTAATTTTGTTCAGAAATTTTAGTATGCAATTTTATGTATCAAGACTGAAGGCAGCAATGCAAGAACCTTATAAAAGTGTAAAATTTACACGGTGTAACTGTATTTAAAATCAACCACAACATGGTAAAGGTTAAGCCAGATTTTGGAAAATTTTTCATTTAATTCAAATTTTCTTTTTTAAGGGGAGATTTTTATGGCGCTCCATTTTCTGATTAAACTTTTAAAATAGTATTTCTCAATTTTATGTGAGAAGATTTCTCACAGGAAAAGTATTTTGTTTACTAAAAGAAGAGAAGGGAAACCCTATTTGTTTTGCTAACTTGCACCTGTTTTAGATTGCACATAAGGGAAGTGGGGATTCCCCAAGATGGAAACTTAGACTAGAAACTTGTTTATGTTTAGGTGGGGGGGGGGGGGGGGGGGGGGGGGGGGGGGGAGGGGGGGGGGGGGGGGGGGGGGGGAGGGGGGGGGGATGGGGGGGGTGGGGGGGGGGGGGGAGGCAGGGGGGGAGAGGGGGGGGGGGGGGGGGAGATCCAAAACCTGCAAACCTGGGAATTCCCCCCACCAGTTATATATAGAATGAATTTATTTTAGATTGTGAAATCTGATTTGAGGTTGCAATGTCATTTTATGCATGAGTATGATGTAATGATTGATTGTTAGAAAGGGGAATCTAGCTTTGTGAAGTCAATATAAAATGAGCTTGAGTAGGACTCGATGCCCAGCGTTGAATCAGAGGAGCTAACTAGAGCTCTGGAGGCTATACAGTATAATTATAGCTAGTTTTCTCTACAATAATGGTAGATTTGAGTTCTACATCAGTGCCCAGCTTTAATAGTTTATGATGCCGCCGGAGCTTGATTGCTCCATTCTGCTGTCCGTCTTTAAGCCAGAGAGCGCATTTTGGAATCAAAGGATTCTGTTTGTGGTCGTATATGAGGACATAGCGACAGACTGATGGTGGTGGTATATTACCTGGTTTTAATTATTGTGGGACATTTGTCGTCGAGGGAAAACCTGTCGTCTTGAACTCTGGACAAGATTACCTTCAGGACTGAGAAGAATTCCTTGGAATATAATACCTGAGGAATTTTTTTATGACTTGTTGCGCTGTCCATTTTGAGTCTTCGCTGTTCTGAACATATCATCGTTGAACTTCAACGCTTCTTGTGGGATTAATGGACAGTCTTGTTACATTAAGTATACATGTAAATCTTAAATATTGAGTGTGATTTTTATGTAAAGTTTGTTTTGGAGACATACCAAATTTTTACAATTACATCATTAAATCTGTTATATTATATATAATTTAGACATTTGTTGCCAAGGCTCGTTTATTAGTGGTGAAAGGTATTTCTGCCTTAGACGCCTACGAACGTCATACACCTATCATGTGCGCATCTTTTTTTGCAATTTGAAATGTGTGATACATGTTGCTTAGTTATTCAAATGAGCTAATTAAATATGCCTAATTACTGTAATCTCTTAAACGTACACGATAGGCAAAATTCCGACCCTGCATGAAAGAATACTATGCCCTGCCAGTCTTTTGGGTTAACATAATTGGGTCAAGTGGGCATTTTGGGGGCTAAATATGCTAATTAAGTGTATAATTTCATAATTAAGAAAAAACTTGTTACAAGTTTCTAGAGTTTTTCCCGTAAGCATATAATGATGTAACTTTGTGTAAGACGGTTGAAGAGTTCTCGTACCTGATATAGATTTTAGGCGTATTTTGGGTTAATTAGGTATGCAAATGAGCTAATAATATACATAAAATCTGTGTATTTGGCATAGTTTTTTAAACGGACATTGGATACACAAATTCCATCACTGCATGAAAGCATGTAGTGCCCTATTGGTGATCATCTTTTTTTTGCCATTTTGAAGTATGTGATATTTGCGGCTTAGGTATGCAATGAGCATTAAATATGCATAATTGCTGTATTGCTGAAACTGTACATCGGATAGGCAAATTCCTGTGCTACATGAAGACTATTCCTTCCATACATCTTTTGTGTAATGAATCCAATAGTTTAGGTCGAAAGTGGTATGTGGGCCAATTAAAGGGGTATTTTGTGATTCAATTGTATGCTATAAATATGCGTATTGCCTCTTTCGCTAACACATCCAATTGATATGCAAATTTCAATGATGTAGACATGGAGCAGGTGGCTGTTAAGAGGAGTAGGGTGTTGGGAAGGAGGGTGTGGGTAGGGGAGGGTGTTGGGGAGGGGGAGGGTGGTTTGGGGAGGGGAGGGGTGTGGGAGGGGGAGGGGTGTTGGGGATGGGGGAAGGGTGTTGGGGAGGGGAGGGGTGTGGGGGAGGTGTTGGGAGGGGGAGGCGTGTTGGGGAGGGGTGGGGTGTTGTGGGTTTGGGTGTTGCGTGGTTTTTTGTGTGTGTTGGGTTTTGGGTTTTGTGGGGTGTTTGGGAGGGTGTTGGGGTGGGGGTTGCGGGTTTGTTGGGGAGGGGGTGGGGTGTTGCGGGTGGGGTGTTGCGGGTGGGGTTTGTGGGGTGGAGTAATTGCGGGGTGTGGGAGGGGGTGTGGTGTTTTGCGGATGTTGGGGAGGGGGTTGGGTGTTGGGGAGGGTGGGGTGTTGCGGGTGTTGGGAGGGGGTGGGTAGTTGTTGGGGTAGGGGTGTTTGTTTGGAGGTGTGGTGGTTGCGGGGTGTTGGGGAGGGGGGTGTTTTGTGGGTGTTGGGGAGGGGTATGTGAGTGTTTTGGGGTTGGGGAGGGGTGTTTTCAGGGTTGGGGAGGGGGGGGTTGTGCGGTGGTTGGGAGGGGGTGGGTGATTGGGGAGGGTGTGCAGGTGTTGGGGTGGGGGTGTTTTGCGGGGGTGTTTCGGGGTGCTGGGGAGGGGTGGTGTGTTGGGGAGTGCGGGTGTTGGGGGCGGGTGTTGGGGAGGGGTGGGGTGTTGCTGAGTGTGGGGGTGGGGTGTGGGAGAGGGATGGGGGTGTTGAGGAGGGGTGGGGTGTTGCGGGGTGTGGGGAGGGGGATGAGGTGTTGCGGGGTGTTGGGATGGGGATGATGTGTGCGGTGTTGGGGAGGGAATGAGGTTGTGCGGGGTGGTGGGGAGGGGATGAGTGTTTCGGGGTTGTTTTGGGAGGGGGTGGGGTGTTTGTGGGGTGTTTGAGTGGTGTGGTGTTGGGGAGGGGGGTGGGGTGTTGCGAGGTTTTGGTGAGGTGTTGCGGGGTGGTTTGGGGGGGGGTGGTGGTGCTGTAAGGTGTTGGGGTGGGGGCATGTGTTGTTTGAGATGGGGATGGGTTTGGGAGGGGATGGGTGGTGGGGAGGGGATGGGTGTTGGGGAGGGGATTGGGGTGTTTTGGAGGGGTGGGGGTGTGGGGAGGGAGGTGGGTGTTGGGAGGGGTGGGTTTTGGGGAGGGGTGGGGTTGCGGGGTGCTGGGGGGTTGGGTGTTGGCAGGGTGTTGGGAGTGGTGGGGGGTGTTTGGGGGAGGGGTGGGTGGGGTGGGGGTGTTGTGGGAGGGGTGGGGTGTTGCGTGGTGTTTGGGTGGGGTTTTTTTTAAAATTGATTTGGGGGAAGGGGGGAAGGCGGGGAGGGGTGGGGTTTGCGGGTATGTTGGGGTAGGGTTGGGTGTTTGCGGGATGTTTTGAGGGCGGTGGGGTGTTGGTGAGGGGGTGGGTGTTGGGGGAGGTGGTGTGGTTGTTTTGGGAGGGGATATCTGCAATCCTCCACTGTCATCGTGCTTGCACAACCTTTTTGGGAACACCCTGTATCATACAGTTGCAATCTGGTCTGCTACTCTTTTGTCTTACAGCTATACGCAAAGCGGCGGACTTGCTGTGGTTCGAGAACGCCTTGTTATAAGTATTTGGCTCAAATTGGTCGAAAACCAGTATGTGTATAATATTCAGAATTATTCCGAATCTCATTTTAATGCAGAAGTTTGCACATTAGCTTGACAAATTAAAAAGAGTGCTATAGTTTATTAAATGGTTGGAAGATCTAATTGTGTTGTCGGCATCTTATTTTGGTCTACATCAACGATTCTAGAACAACTGTTCCAAGCTCAGATCCGTCCGCCGACAACAACGCGCCAAATAGCTGCACATTAATAGCCTGAGCTCGAGGGAACCAATCGGGTGACAAAACAGATGTCTTTCTACCCATTGTCTGGGACGTTTCTATGCCGCGGTGCTTATTTTATATACATATTCGAACAGTATTGCAGCAATGTATTCCTTCTATACATAATATTTTTGAGGGAGTGAGGAATTGGGTGTTGTTGGTGTACTTAGTCCAGGTTTTCCCAACCTTTTTGTCCGAGACCCCTTTCTTGACCTTAGCTTGCGGCGACTCCCCATTACTCAAAATAATATATTTCTCAAAATTAACCTAACAGTCAAGGAAATTGAAGCTGTTGTGGAGAGGTACATCAATGGCAAGCCAATTTTTTAAGCCAGGGGAAGGGGCTTGCAACAGTCGCCCTGATTCTACTGGAAACTCTGATCTACTGATACAGGGAGCAAGCACATCCGTAAAATTCTTTGTGGCATTCTAATTACATGGTGCTTCTCCATTCCTAAAACAAGTCTGCAGAGTGTGCAAAAATAGCATTATTTCATTACAATCTGTTTTTTTGTCTTTGAACAGTCCTGTCAGTAACATTTATACTTGATTAATCAAACACGGCAAAATCGGTTTGGTTTCTTGACATGAACCAATTCGTATAGTCAGTGTTTAATTTTGGCTTTGAACAGTCCTGTATTTTAGTACAAGTTATACTGATTTGTGCGCCAAGCGCGCAGAAATTGTTTACTAATCCAAATACAATTCATTGATTAAATCAAACAACTGCAAATCAGTTTTGGCTATGCTTGAATAGTTAATTAATTATTTGCCAATTCTGTGTCCCGCCTTCGGACAAGCCTTCATGCAATTAACTTTCGCACCCCCAGTTTGGGAACCCTTGACTTTGGTCCAAAAAAAATTTGTTTTGCCGTAACCAACTGACCCTAAGAAAAACCAGCAAACTCAACTTTTGTTGTTGGCAAATTGAAGCCAAATAAAAAAAATAACTGCCAACTGGCCCATGAATTTCCATTTACAATTAAAAACCCAATACTAGCACAAAGGCGAAAAAACTTAGCAACTACAACAAGTAAAATAAAAGATCTTTGCTATGTCATTAAAAAAGCTTTGAATATTATTGTAGTATGTTGCATTAATTTTTTTTAAAATCCTACCGACCATAACATTTTCCTATGTTACGGCAAACAAACATTTTTTAGGCCTTACATTTTATTTTCATCAACATGATCACATTCCTGCAGCCCATTTGAAGATTTGTTTTGTACATTTTGGCTAAATTTTCTCTTAAAATTATGGCATATATTACGTATACTAGGACTGCAAATATAATGTCAGTATTGGACAAGTGAACACATAACCTTGATCAAGGCTGTCTGCTAAGAACCGACAAACGTGTTATTTTTTCACACTGTACTGCATAATTAACATTTATTCTCAATTATTTTGAACATTGTGTTTTTTTTAGGGCTACCCTGTCTAGAGAAAGATTATATAATCAAATAAAAAAAAATGGTACACTGCCTGGTGGTCTGTTGTCCACACTGGCTGGATCCAGGTTCCTACTAGTCTAGACATAAAACCACAAATACCTGTTGTGGTCAGGTGCAGTGGTTGTGCTACTCAGAGCGACAGCCTTGATCCATTTGCTTTGTGGTTTTAATCTTCCTGTACAAAACTCCTATAAAATGTTTGCAAATGCAGAAAAAGTCTGACAGACTGTACAAAGCGCTCTGCCTGATTTGAGTTGAACTTATTGAACTCGCTAGTGGAAGCATGGAACATAGGCCAGGTGAAATTGGAGACCTCCAATTAGGTGTTTAATAGAGTGAATTCTTGCCATTTTTTAGGAGGAGGATATGCTCCACTTCTTTAAATATATGACATTATATCAGAAGTGTGAACCGATGAATGAAGTTGGTAGAGCGCCTTGAACAAGGCTAGTGAACACATGTGCTATTTGTCATAGTGCAAGAAAGTCAAATTTCCATTTTCATAATTTTACAGGGGAATTATTAGAGCAAATTTACTTTTTTTCCTTAAAATTAGTTACACAGGAAGGTATTTTTGTAATAAGTCAATCACAGGTACTGTAATAAGTAGACCTCAGGGAATTAAAAGGAATATTGAACTGAAACAGTCCAATTATATTACATTTAATATATTTCAGAATAAGTCAATCAAAATTAACTGTTAAAGACACTATCAGTGATTTGCTAAAGAAGAAAATAAAAAAAACATGGAAAATCAGATTTTTGCATGTCTGTAATGGGAATAGGTGAAGAACTTGTATACATACTGGATGTATGCAAACATTAATTTCTCATTCTCCTTTGTATTTTTTTTTTACCAACGACCAAAGAGATTAAAGACCAAAGAATTCATTTGAAATTTAACATTATTTTAGCCTATAGTGAAGATATTACGATATTGAATGTTTCGACTTATAAATCTGGGAATTTTATGATATTTATTTTAAGAAAACATGCAAAAATAACAATTTTACCCTTTTCCAAGTTAGGGCTAAATATAGGCGTTCTACCCAGCATTATCTTTTGTATATTTCTATTAATTTTGAAAAAAATACTGCAGTATTATTTTGTAAGAGGCTGTTATCACACTCACCCTTGTGCAGTGGCGTACCAATGCAGTCGATCCAGAGGGGGCAAATTTTGAAGTCCCGCCAGAGGGGGCAAAATTCCTAACTCGTCCCGGTGATTTGACCAATGCGCGCGTAGCACGCGAAAATTGGCGATTTTACTTTAATTTGCCCAAATTTGGCCTGAAATTGCTAGAAATGCCCTGAAAAAGAGGGATAAAAATTCACATTTTGGCCCATATCGTCCCGCATTTTCGAGCCAGAGGGGGCTGCCCCTCGCCCGCCCGGTCGGTACGCCACTGCCCTTGTGTGAACATTCTGTATCTGGACACCTCAAAATTGTTACATGTTTTCTTTCTAAAAGTGCTAAACAGTATGTTAATAATTACATTTAACATGAGTATAGTGAAGGTTATTGTTTGTATATTTTTGCTATATATATTTATACAATGTATTTAAGAAAAAAAGAGATTACTAAACTTTCGTAAATTGTAAATCAGCTGCAAATCATGTGAAGTGAGTTGGAATATCAGAGGCTATGAATACTACATGAAGATGAACTTACATGAGCCAACATTGTCAGATAAAAGATGCAAACTATATTCCATTTACCTTTCTTGAGTTAGTGATGTCATCATTCCTCGTTCCATGCAGCTTGCTCCATTTGAGATATTTGCCACACATTGTGTTGATCATGTTACAGAGCAGACAGCACCTGTTAATTCAATTGTGTTATAAAGAATATACATGTAACTTAAAGGGGATGGCCCGATTTAAGGATATGAAGTTTTCATCTTGATAGATTGGCCTTCACCCAAAAACCCCACCTGTAAAGTTTCGCGCCGATATTTCAATGCGTTTTCATGTGAGAGCAGAAAACGTGATTTCGTAAGCCCCATAGAGTACTGTGTAAAATTAATATTGGTCGACCAAATTGGGGTACATTTTCACTCATTACTTCCAAACCAAACATTCTTTGGCCCTAAGATTTCACAGGGTAAATGAGAAAAATAGTAGCTTTCTTCTGATACCAAAATGTTGACCACTTCCGGTAAAATCTGGGCTTCTGGGGACGAGGCTATTAGCGATCGGGCCATGGACCTTTAAGCAATTATCGTAGAAACTCTTAAATTCCTATTGTGTGTGATTAAAATGCAAATACTTATTGTAGTTTAATGGTGATATTTTATATTCTGGAGGATTGCTAATGTTTAACAATAACCTATAGATGAATTGGTAAGAAGTGAAATAATACACCAAATTATTTTTGAAAAGCAACAAAACAAACTTTATATTTTTTTTACTAATGTAATTGTGAAGGTAATATTCTAGAAGTATAAAAATATAGAAGGTTAAAGTGGAAGTGTCATCGGTACAAAACAACTTTGTCCCATTTTCAAAACTTCCCACTTAAAGGGATTAGCAGCGATATTGCGAGAGAATAGAAAAATGTGGAAATGCATTTGTTTTAACTTATAAATCAGGGATAAGTGTGTACAATTCCATATAACTACTTTGATGTAGAAACAAACCACCAAATAGTGAAAAAATTTAAGTATTTGAGGAAATTTGTCCCCCAAATAGACATACAGTGATGACGTCTCAGAATCTACAATAAACAGCTGATTGTGGTTTAAACTAGCACAGAATAAACAAAGATCAATAACGCTTGTGCTTGAAGTCAAACTGTATTGATCATGGTACATAATATCACGCTTAAATTCTGGATATTCACCGAGAAAGGCTTTTTTGATCTCAAGTCGGAATTTTGATACGCACGTATAGAAATTAAAGAATCAGATAAAAAGTACTAGCTTGTCTTTAATACTAGTATTTGCAAGCCAACCACTGCAGTTATGTTCGCATAATCCATGCCAGTAACAAAAATATGAATTTTTGATATTTAGTCACAATGTTTCGGTTTAGCAAATTGGCTGGCTAATCCCTTTTAGAGTGACATAATGGCATGAACAGAAAAATGATATAAATGAAAAGACCTTAGGAATCACTTCCGGTCCACTAGTTTTGAAACATTTGGATTTTAATGACTGAAAAAACAGTAAAAACAAGGATGAGTTCTGGGAGGGATTGTCAATTTTTATTATTACACCTTATAAATATTCATAATAATAGGCATCAGTCCTTTTCATCATTTCATTGGTTAATTGCGCCGGACACAGAGATGATAGATTGAGGCTCATCATGTGAATTTTGTGGTTATTTCCCATGCTGTATTTTTACTACTTTCCCTATAGCATCGGACCCCAGGCAGTTCATCTATGTTAGCATAAGTCACAGCAATTTTAAGTTATTTACGGTTCTCCCAGAAAGAAGGAACTTACTCCGTTGTTAAGCCAACAACAACACCAAATGGGCCACCGCCAGTAGTCGGTCCGAGCGTCTTTGACAGACGATAAATTGGACGAGTATTTGGTTTATTTTTACGCCGCGGTTCGTAAATGGGATGGTGATTTCTATGCAAAGAAAAGCTTACCGTCAACACGATATGGTCCTCCAAAGGCACTTTGAAAATAATCAGAATATTGACATCGTCAAAATAAAGAGTTAAGCACTCTAACCATGACATCTGGCCTGATCTAGGAACATTGGATTACATGTAGGAAGTTTGGGCAAACCTTACAGAGAAATTCACACTCCGGAAAGTGGTTAGGGCCCCTGCCTAGTTCATTTTTGCTTATCCCATTATCGTCATAAATATTTATAAGGTGTAATAAACAAAAATTTTTTTTACTACATGCTATGTCGGTGAAATAGTGCAACTATTTTTCCTCGGTACTGGCTACAACATTGCCTACCACCCTCACCCTTTGGGTTCGGGGTGGTAGGCCTGTCCATTACCCTGGTCGGGAAAAATACATTGCCTATTTCCCCTCCAACCATGTTAGTATTTGTAATACTAGCACACATGGCTTTGAAAATAAAATTGGTTATTTTTTTTTTTTTTTTTTTTTTTTTTTTTTTTTTTTTAATATTAAAATAATATCATTCGTCCAATTTGACTGTTTTCCATTCAACTCCGCTTTGCCTCGTGAAATGGTGAAAAATCCAAAGTGGACCTCATGAATATATGTTTTATATCACACTCTCAGGTACTCAATATTTGTATACTTCATTCACATGACTTGAAAATAAAATAGGTTAGATATTAGATAAAACAATATTGAATGCTTAATTCGTGTCAATACGATACTATATCATTCGGTCAAGTTTTTGACTGTTCCATTTCACCGAGGCGAAGTGGAAAATGTGACCCTCATATATATTTTTTACTATCACATCACACTCTATGCATTCAATAGTGGTTGTATATTATCAAAGGTTGAAAAACACGGAAACCTTAATGAATTTCTTTAATTCTGCTGTTCATAATTAAAAAATGTTCTTTGTTTACTTAATTTTTATATATTTTTTGCTTACAGTACCATATATGAGCTTTAAGATGTTTTGCCATTTTGAGGTTATGAATAGATTGCCTAAGTAGAGAAATATTAAAAAAAAAAAATCGCATTCTCAAAGCATATTACAGCAGAAATTAAAGAATTAATATTTCTTTCAGTGCTGAGTACGTCCTTCTGTTTGTCCAACACTCGTTATCATGTACTTACAAAGTCAGCGGTAATTTAAGAATGGTGTAAATGGTTCAAACCACTATAAAAGCACTATTTTGATTGGTCATCAAGGGCCAGCTCAATGTCACCGAACTGTAATGAACAGAGAAGATCTCATTTTTGTTGCCAAAAATGGAGTTCAATTTGTCACTTACCCCTCAAAATGGTGCACTAACCACTTATAATACCCCCTATCTGCTTGGCTCATTACAGATCACAATATCAATCAGCCCTCTGAGTGACCAATCAAAATAGTACGTTCAGGGGCAATAACCAGACCTTAGCCCGGGGCCTGGGGGGGGGGCCAAGATTCAAGATGTTTATCCCGATTTTTCCGGAGCCAACTTTTTTCTTGCCCTCGCTGCGCTTCGAGTGCCGTGTAGACCCCTATCGGGTCCAGGGCAACCTTCCTGTTTCCTTCCCTCTTGATTTTTTTTTATTTTCGCTTCTTCCTCCATCTGTTCTCCTCTTCTTTTTCCCCTTCTCCTCTTTCCCGGTTACTCTCTTTCCCTCTTTTCTTTTCCTTTTCCTTCTCCCTTTTTTCCACTCCCTTTTTTTGCTCCCCTTCCTCCCAATTTTTTAAAACCCACACTACCATCTCATTCTTAACACTTTGGTGGTCACTACCTACTCAATACATTGACTTATATTTACATGATCTTGTTAAGCATTACCTTTATTCGAATCATGGATAGGATCATGAAAGGCAAACATTTTAAAAGACAAGGACAAAACACCTTGGCTGGTAATTCTGAAAGGGATACTAACTTTAGACCTGTGTTAAACCAGGTTTAGTCCTACAAGAGGGGACCTGTTTTTTGTCTACAACTAACTTCTTTAAACGTGTGCTGTAACGGCCGAGAAAATTCCTCATGGTGGGCTGTTCCAGCCCTCCATGATGATTTTTCTCACCCGTTACACATTTAACTTTTCACATTATTTTGAAAGGAAAAAAGGTCCCCCTTGTAGGACTACCCTGGTTTTAAACCCAGACTAAAAGTTTGGGATCTCCAAATGAAAGGGAAAGGGCGCTGTTGAGAATACCAGCCATAGGTCATTGTCACTTGCTGGAATCAACTGGCTCTGTAGTTTCCATTGTATATCATTTGAGTTATAACCAGCCTCATGGTGGTAGTGTGGTTATTTCCTTATTTACGAGTAAAATGGTAGTATTAACGTAAGTCTTTTGTTTTATAAAAACTCACGCATTGGTCTCAAACCAGTTTGGTTTGAGGAGACACAATAGATCCCATAATTATGTTTTACTGTTCATTTTGCTGCTGTATCATGTGCTTGTCGAGCAACAAAATGCACATGATATGCGAGGGTTGAGAAGCAGAGGACGTAACTCAACACTAAAACGAGTAATATTTATAAGAAGTTCTTAAATTCTACTGTAATACTCTTGCTTTGAAAATGTGATGTTTAATATTTTCTGACGAGCAAATCTAATCATTACTCAAAATGTAAACACTTCATAAAGCTTGTATTATGTGTTCTGTTAACAAACATTATATAACGTTGTAATGGGCTATTATTACAGCAGAATGAAAGAAATTCTTTAATATTTTCTTTAGTGTTGAGTTACGTTCTTTTGTTTGTCAACCATCGATATATAGTATGGTGGCAAAGATTATCATTTAATTTAGGCGCCTGTAAGAGGGAACCGAGTCTTGACATTGGATGTTGTGTGTGATCAGAAAATTTGGGGAATTGTATATCTGTTTGAATGGTAGTGTCGCTAGTTATTTTCAGAAATTAAATTATAATATTAATAGGCTGACAAATTTTATTAACTCTTTGTATAAAGATGAATTGGTATTAATAAGTCGACATATACCTAATAATAGTTTGAATGGGACAAAATGGGGTAACTCTAAGTTAAACTGTGTGGGTGTGTAATAATGCTCAATTTATATGAATTATGCACCGTTGTATATGAACTCTAAGTGGATTGAAGCAATAAAGCAGGATTGTGTCATAATATAGTGAAATATATTTAGAACAAGTGTTTTTTTGTTATGTTGGAATTGGTGCAATCTTACGCTTTGATCCGATCCATTTTTATTTTTTTTCTTTCTGTTATCTGTCGATATCTTTAATAATTCTATGTCAAAGAGTCGTCGTCTTCTCTTAATCGTGTGCGCAACCTGTGTCTCTCAATATATGATTCGCAGCTCTGAGTAGATGGTACATAACGTCTGTGGCTGGCTTCAGACTGAACTCCGCAAGGTCGCCCTTGTTTGTGGCATTGTTGCTCCAGCGTGGGCAGACCAAGAGGGAGGTGTTCCATGTCTAGGTGGTGCTGTTCGACACAACCAAAGGTAGTGATCTGGTCTGCTTCCTATTATAGCCCACCTTGTCATAGGAAAACCTTAGATCGGGTTCGCCATTCTGGTTCTCATCTGATGAGGGCATTCCCGCTCATTTTCAGCCCACGGTAGTCAGCGCCAGGTGGGAGATGCTCACGCAGGTTCAATACCGATAGGTATTTTACATTACTTTTGGTTGATGGCAATCTTTCTTTGGACTTTGGCTTAAGAAACTCTCTCTAGATTACGGCAGGTTGCTCTTGTAAAGTGGGCATATCAGTGAATAGGTGATCAGGTGGATTACCCTCTGAAAGGCTAAATGCAAAATTACAAATTGAATTTCAAGGAAAAAAAATACCTTTGCTTATTGCTTTCTGTTTGACAACAATCGAGTTTGCTCTTCTCTCAAAAGTAGCGCGAAAACGTAGCTCTCAAATGGAAATTTCCTGTGATGTCTTATGTATTTTGTTTATTTGCAGGTATGTTTGTGTCTATAAATTGGCCAAGTATCTACATTGAGTAGTTTTGGTGAGTTGCGGGTTGGCGTCATGGGCTTGATGTAATAATGAGGCTCCATGATATCCAATGACAGTGTTAGGGCTATGTTTATGCATGATGATTGTAATTCATATTTTAGGGTAGTGGACATACTAGTTTTTGAAAATACTATATAGAACTTGGCAAGCTTGGCGCGAGTAGTAATTTTATCTATGAAAATGTAGATTGGCGCGGTACGCAGTACTGAATTTTGTGATCCCACTGGAATCCTTGAAAGCTAGAACTGTTTGCTATCATTTCAAGCCAAAGTAGTGCTTCAGTGTTGTTGGGAAGCAAAATCAAAATGGAATTCCATTTTGTGGTAAAACATTTGGATTTCTTGTACATACAGGAATATTATTGTCGTCGAGGATAAATAACTGCTGGAGCAAGATATCTTCAGGGCGGAAATTAAGGGATTTAGATTTATATGACTTTTCGCGTGCTGTCATTTATGGACTGCCCTTCACTGTGAGTACATCTTACCGTTCACTGCTAACAGCTTCCTATCACACCTGGACATTATTATGGGACAGTTAATAGTGATATCATTACGGACATGAAGTGTTCATTAGTGAATTGTAGAGCGGCCTAATTATGTTTTGAATGAAGTTGCATTCCAAATTCTTGATCCAAATCATTTGTTACAATCATATTAAAATCAGTGTTATTATTTCAAAGCTTTAAAGTTCAGATCATGTGAACAGGGCTCGTTTGCCTGTGTTTATGGGTATTTCTGGGTTGTGACCATTATCGACCCTGGGTTGGCACTGGTGACGCACTGATGAATTCATCAGACTTGTAACGGAATAAACGTGCATAATTCTGTGCAGTTTAATTCCGTACCAGGGTCTACTAGTGACGCCTTAATGTCACCACCGCGTATTTCTGACCTGGCGTCCATCTGAGACACCGTAACAATATCTTTACTGAAAACCCTCATTTATTAACGAGGTCAAAGGTCTACTGCAGATGACAAGTGATTGGCAAAGCCGTCATGCTCGAATTAATAGTAATATAATAATAATTAACTTGATAGGAATGGACACATTACACTCTAAGATTACAGGTATTTAAATAAATCCCATGATTTACTTAGGGACTCAAGCAATCATGCATTGTTAATTAAATTAAATCTATAGTGGGATTAGAATTAATTAAATGAGACATGGAGTTTTCCAGTAAGAAGCGCCCCCATTTTTTTTCGACACCCGGTTTTTTGCATATTCGGAGATGCTTTCCATGTATAGATCACCCTTGAAGTTAATAAAAGCGCCAAGTACACCATCTTTATGTAATACAAGGGGTTAGTCAGAAAGATTTACACTATCGATTTCAGAAAATCTTAAAAATATTTAACAAGTCTACGAAATTGCTTTTTTATATCATTGAAAAGCAATAGCCTCATTATATCACCATCAATGGTAAAAAAAAGTCTAACATTACCTTTCGATATTGCAGAACTTGTGTAACTAACAGAAGATAGGAAAGGCGCCAAAATACCATATTGACCACGGGTTGTACAATTCTTCACAATTAGCACTGCAAAGGCAAAGCGCATTGAGTTACTGAAGTCTGTTACTATTTACTGTACTTTTAGTATTTAGTTTTGTAATTGTTCCTAAGTACCCTAGTACCTAGTCGTAACAACTGTTGTTGATAATATTTCTTAAACAATAGTCGAAATGACAGTATCGTAACAGGGCAGGGGGGAAGGGTGTAACCAATTGTCTCCCTTCCCCGCATGTGCCTGACCAGGAGAATAAGCTTAAAGCTAGCGGCAACGGGGCAGGAAAGTGGGGAAAAGGACAAGCAAGAGGAGTAGGGGAAAACGAGAGGGAAGGGAGAAGAAATGAATGAGATGCCAAAGGAAAGACAGATGGATGTTGAATGTTTGTAATGTTCAAAATATTGATTCCCTAAAGTAGCCCCCCCCCCCACCATCAAGTTATGAAGGAGTCAGTTGAAATGTGGGTCAGCCGGCGTGTATTGCACAGGTTGGCCTACATAATTTGGATTCATCATTCCCGAAAAGATATGTGATCAATTTGAACTATTTTTTTAGAAGTACTCTCCAAAATTTGGTTTTAGTAGATTCATAATTTGTTATTGATTCAGATTAATGAATAGTTTCACATTTTTCTGATTAACGGTTACACACAAGGTACAAGCATAGCAAAGATGTCAGAGATAGCCTTGTTTAGACTCATCCAATTCTCGTGTCCATAAATTCTACAAAAGCAGTGATTCCTGGGGACAGAGTGAATAACCGGTACTCTATCTTTAATTAGCTATAACTTTGCAATGCAAATTCAAATCAAAATTTTTTGTTTTTTTGTAAATTTACAAGTTCGCCTTGTTTTATATATGGTACTCCGTAGCTTGGTAGATTTTTCAATGCTTTAGAAAAATTGCCAACAAAACGAGTTGTATCTTTTGACTCAGCCGGGCGCCCGCCTGTAATATGATGATTTAAGTTACTTTCTTCTCTGTTCCTGTCGTGCACGACAGAAGTCAATGTCAGGCGGTGTTTTCTATGGGACATTTACTATAGGGCAGGCAAGTTCAAAACAGGTTTGCGTTTCTATTTTGTACTTGTTTGTCCAAGATACTTCGGATCACGTTCTAGAATAGGTGTATACATCGATTCTGTGCAGGTTGAGAGAAATTTGTATCCTAAAAAAATCTCCTCCTTTCACTTTTAATCTGTAATATTTAATTTTAAATCTAAAATGGAGTGGTCCGCTATCACAATCATCTTGGGGATATATTTTAAATCTCTGTAGATTTAAAGAGTGTACGGGAATCGTTAACTATTATTAGGTTAAATGAGCCTTTATTAGTGATTCAAATTAATATTCGCGATATATTGTTATTCTAGTGGATTAGATCTAATTTGCATAAATTAATATCATTCCTTTTACATAAATAAAGCGCAACAATAATGACTTTAAGGGAAACGATAATTTCCCTAACGTCAAAAAAATTAGTGTCATAAGATAGCGAAATCACGCTCTTTATTTAATACCACTATAGGAGCTATAAAAACTAATAATGACCAAAGGATGATGAACAAACAGTGTGGGCAGCATGGCGGCAAAATTAGTCATATTGCATATTGTATAATTTTCTCGTGTGTAGAAGGGCTCTGATCAAGCAGATAAAAAAGATCGGACGATGTTAGAATTGTTTACAAACTAGATTCATCAGCCATGGTGCCGATAGATTGCAAATGGGCTGGTCTTCTTGCAGCTTCAATTAGTTGTGGATGACTCCATAAGAAGCGGAGACGGCGCGTGTAAGGCTGGAGGTGAAGACAATGACCGGAACCGAAAAAACGGCAAATAACGGCAGTTATAGAAGCCCGATGGCAACATTCACTAGGGAAGCCCAAAGTGTTGTATGTAACAAGAGCAGAGAGACCAACCGACATTAACAGTGACTGACAATGGCCAAAATCCACCTGAATTATTGAATTGCCAGAGGGGGTGGCATCAAGGTGTACAGGTGTGCGTGCTAAGTACATTGATATTTCCAGTCGTTAAAAAGGGGCCATGAAAAAATGAGGAAGTTTATTTACAGAACAAAAAACACCAGAAGAAGACCCAGTATGCATAAAGGGTGGTGTTGGCAGATAAAAATTATGTGGGCATTTTTTGTTACCAGCTGGCAACCATGTCAGATCACTGCTCATATGGTAGAGTTTCTCAAAAGAGTCTGCCAAAAACACAAATTTATTTTTTTGGCCTTTTGTGCAAAAAGATGATTTTTGGGCCAAAATATATTGAGATTTGATGTATCTTGAGATATCTTCAAACAAGCTTTATCAGAAATTGACCACTTTTAAGTAATTTGGACTATATTTACGTCTAAATATCAAATGAAAAGATAATTAAAATAAAGAAATAAAGGCATTCGCAAAGGCATTATAAGGTCGATTATTCGCAAAATATTGGTTATTTGACTTATGAATGCACATAACAGTTTTTAAAGTAAGCACAAAAGCATCAAAAACATATTAACTACATTCTGTTTGACGTCTAAAGTGTGATGCTTTTACTTTTAAGTATGAAATTAGGCAGGTAGTGATAACTTTAAATGGGCATCTAGGATATGTTACAATGATTGTCCTATAATGACTATTCACATATTGGTTTTGTTGGCGCGAAAATGGGATTTTTCCTGATTTCATCACTGTATTTGTTAACTAGAAGACATTAGTTTTAGATTAAAGTCAGTTTAACCAATAGTGTCTATAATTTAGTCATATAAACTACTGTGGTGACAAACAAGATCAAGTAAAAGCATTCCAGCGAATTTATAGGTCATTTCCTCAAATATTGTTTATTTATTCACAACTTATGATGTACTATAACATGGAGATTAAAAGATTAATCACAAAACATTCAAAAACCACATAAGCACAGTGTCTGTTTGACCCTTCAAGTGAGTGTGATTTTTTTACTTTTAAGTAGAAATTAGTGTTAACTTTAAAGGGCAATCTAGGATATGTCACAAGATGCTATAATTCATCAGATAACATTCGCCTAGTGATTTCTGGTCCTAAAATGATTTCTGATTTCACTAGCACACTGGTTATTTGTTATGGGTGCTATACTATAGTGTCATAATTAACAAATGAATGTAGTCAAAAACAAAGAAACACATAAAAAATTGGCGCAGAGCATTTAAGGTCATTATCTCAACAGGGTGCATAAGGTATGAGTAATTGAACTATGATTTAGAAACACTTAAGCAACAAAATCATTCAGAAACGAAAAGAACATGTTAAAGAGTCAGTGTGACTGACACCTAAAATACAATGCTTCTCACTTATTTAATTACGTAAATAAAGCTGTGTTACCTTAAGGGGGGCTAGTAAAAACAAGGGTGTGTTTAAAATGAAGTTGTGTTACGGGGTCAACAGGCTATAATAAAATATAAAATTGTGATTTTGACATGAAAGATTGTGATTGGCTAATTTCACTGTAATGTACTGTGATAACTTCACAATAGCTTAGTTAAAAATGGCAGTTTTGGAAAACAATTTGAATCTACACCCTTGGTTGCATAATTAACAAATCATGTAGAACAAAAAACAAAGAAAAATTTAAAATATGATGGTCTTTTAAGAGACATTGCTGTCCGGGAAAAGAAGGGGTCCAAATTAGTGGTTGTAATAGTGAATCAGAAACATTTAGCGTTTAGCTGGACGAGGGGGAGAGCACAAGTAGCCGGTTCCGAGTATATAGGGGACAATTAGATATTGATGTACTCTTCTAGCCTTTTTATAATACACATATAAAATAAAACATCTAACACAGCGCTAGTTACGGTACCGGCAGCATTGGAGATCTTCAGTTTAAACTGAAGTCAGGTTTTTTTTTTTGAGGCCGAATACGCGTTTTTGTCAATATAATATGCCACACTGAAAAAAACCGATTTGGGGTTATATTCTGCTGGAGTAATTCTACTCCATAGATTTTCATTAAATTTTTTACGCTTTCAGGTTTTTAGTTCTGGTGACAAAAACTGCCATTGCTCTAAGGAAGGGCCAAGGGGGTAGACGGGAATGTCACTATAATTACAGGAGAGTTCAGTCAAAGTAAAACGCTGTATGTAAAACCAATAAGAGGCCAAAATTAAGACTCATGTACAACTACAAAGAAACACATGAGTTGTATTTGACATGCTTTACAATTATAAATCTACTAATTGGAGTCACAAACACATATACCAAAACGACTGCCGAGTGAGGCGAGATGAGGCGGGGGAGGGATATCAGATAAATCGCAGGATTTATGCAATAACTAGATAAAACTATGAGGTACTGTAAAACTAGCCCCTCCAACCTACGTTCAAATATTCTCACGGAGCGGGGGCGGCGTCAAGAGGGGTGGAGAGAGCCCACGAGGAAGAGCCTTTCCCTCTCAGGGCTGGGACAGGAAGCTGGCCAAAGCTCACCATCACATCCACTTGAGCGGATGGGGCAGTTCATCTTGGCGCGGAGACAGACGCCGGACCATCAGTCAAGGAGGAAGTCCGGCCTAGTCGGGCACAGTGCGACAAATGTCGGTCGGTCCTCTCCCACATAAACAAGCAGGGAGGACCAGGGAGGTCGTACCGCTTTGCCTACACATAGTCAAAGTCCTGGAGTGGTTTCTCCGTCATCGATCACCCCTGACAGCCCGTTCAGCCTTCCGGGGACGACATACACGGCTCTGGCAGATTCCCTAAATCGGGCAGAGACATCCGGAATCGGGCATCGAGAGTCCCGGGGGTCTCGTGGAGTGGCACCATCAACCCCAATTGATATGCAGAATATTTTTCAACACAGCTGAACACCCCAACGTGGACGTCTGTTCGCAAACTCGCCACATTACGCCCGGCTCCCGACATACTGCTCTTGGGCCAGGGACGGCTCAGGTCGGGCTCTCTTCACCAGCACGCCATGACAATGGAGTGGGACGTAGTCGCAGTATACGCCTTTCCTCCGATCGCCTAGTTTCCTCGAGTGCTAGTTCAGCGACAGAGTCAAGCAACTGGCCGCCATGATTCTGGTGTGCTCGAATTGGCCTCGGGACTGTGGTTTCGGCAAGACTCCTGTTCGTCTGCTGTACGCCAACTCACGTTGTTACCTTCTTCCTAATGAGAGGACTGTGCATAATCAGAAGACTTCGGGGGGTCTCCTTCCGATGGCGATCAACCTGACTGAATTTAGGAGTGGCGAAAGGGGGGGGGAGTGAGTGTACACGTGAAGGGGGAATGGTTGCTGGACCATGAGGAATATTATGGGGTGTGGAGATGTAGGAAGACGTGAAGTGAATAGGGGAGAGGGTGAAGTGGGGGCATGGCTAATTTCATCCAGTCCTACGGAGTAGCAAGGCTCTTTCGCTCTCAATTCGTCCGTCTGCGGGAGCAGGCAAGGAGACCTACAACATATGCCAGACTGGTCAAGTACCGAATTGGTGGCAGGGATCCCAAGTGGACCTCTCTGCATGCACTAGCTAAAGGAGGTGGTCGGACTTCCTGATGCAGGTGTTCGAAGAGGAGGCCAACCCAGAAAACCCACGCAGCAGTCAGGATTTACCGCACAAGCAGTAGGAGCCATTCATCTGGGGTTTGGCGGAGCATCACCGTGTCTAGATCACCAGCGCTTCATTAATCGCATCAAGGGAATGCTGCATCAACGGCCGTCCGATCGCTCTCTAGTGCCAGCGTGGGACCTGCCAACAGTCCACCAGCATCTCAACAGTCCACCTTATGAGCCTCTTCACCAGGCCTCTCTAGGCGGACAGAGGTCAACCACCAAGAAGTCTCTCTTCCTCGTCGCCGAGCATCAGGCAGGAAGAGTATGCGATATCCATGCTCTGTCTATAGGCGAGAGACTTCGCCATCGCCTCACCTTCACAGTGTTCAGGAACGCGCTCGGCCTTCTTTCGCTTATCAGGTTACGTGGCCAAGTATCAATCTCTCTCAGTCTTCACATATCCATCAGGGGGTCCTATCATACCTCCCAGTATCTTCCGACAAGCTTCAGTTCCAGCGATGAAGTACTCTGGTGTCCATCCGTAGAGCCTTGAAGTTTTTACCTCAGGCTAGACTCGGCCGGATAGGGGCGGCTCACGACCAGCTTTACTTTCTCACACTCAGACCTTTTTCGCTCCGCCTCCAGACGACATTTAGCCAGATTGATCGTGGCAGTTCCTAAAGTAGAGCCAGCTAGTATGAGGTTCGTCTGACGGGAACGCAAATAGGAGCTCACAACGTAAGATCTCGGGCGGCTGCTTGGTGCTCTCCTACTGGTAGCTTCTATACAAGGATATCATGTACGCTACTGGATGGGCTTGTCCTTATACATTCCAACAATTTTATCTCCGAGATGTCCTAGTAGCGGCAGCGGGTTGTGCGACGGTCAGCTAGATCCTATCATATCAGCTCTCTCGTCATCACAGCAAGCTGCCACATCTTCCAGTCGCCACCACTCCTAGTAGTCACATTACTTCTATATGAAACGTCGGTAATTCAACTATTCCTATATTGGTTCTGTCTAACTCTCCCGGCGAGACCATATCACCATAGCTCGCGCTAAACCTTATGACCCGAGCACTGTGCTTACCTTAAACATTTTTGTAAACCATACATTGGTTCAATATACATGTTATGTGAGTAAAATGACCGTAAATGGCTCTGGAAGCTTTATTTCCTTTGTTTGTTTAGCTACATTAATTTGTTAATTATGACAAAATAAGCTCATTTGCTTAAAACTATTTTCATCTAAAACTACATGTCTTCTAGTTAACAATACAGTGAAATCAAGGAAATCCAATTTTTTCGGGCCATATCACCTATGTGAAGGTCATCATTGATCCATATCAATCATTGTAACATATCCTAGGTTGCCCCTTTAAAGTTAAAAAAAAAAAAAAAAAAAAAAAAAAAAAACGTAATTTCTACTTAAAAGTAAATAGCATTCATACTTTAGGTCAAACAGACTGTGTTAATGTGTTTTTGATACACTTTTTGTGCTTACTTTATAACATGTTATGTGCATGCATAAGTTCAAATAAACATATTTGCTTTAGAAAATTACCTTAAATATGCTCTGGGAATGCTTAAATTTTTTTTTTTTAAAAAAAACTTATTTAAAATTAATCTTATTTTGTTATTTAAGGTTAACTAAATATAGTCAAAATTATGTAGAAAGTGTTAATTTCTGATAATAGCTGTTTTGAAGATATCAATACTCAAAATCTTCAAAAAAAATCAATATTTTTTTTTTTTTTTTGGGCTCAAAATGCTCTTTTTTGCCGCAAAAGGCAAAATGAAAAAAATTTGTATTTTTTGGCAACAACTCTATTAGAAACTCATACATACTGTTAGCATTATGATGATCTGACATTGTGGCCAGCATTGTACAAAAATGCCGGCACATAAATTTTCTGAATCACATGTATGATACTTAGCTTGCTGTCTCGGTAATCGACAGTGTTGACGAGTCGTCATCACAAATTCTGCAACCTCTTAAAATCCCATTTGTTTGTAGGGTGTAGGCTATTATGCAACAGTCGTGTGATGAAGGTGCAGCGTGATGGACTTCAGCATCCGGAGTATGGAGAAAACAATGTCATGGTCTGTGCCTAGATATGGGTGTTGTTTGGGTTTTGTTTCATCCATTTCATTGTGCATGTGTTGGTCGCGGGCTTCTGGCTCATCATCTAAGGACTGTTTTTCAAAGAATGGCAGGAGTATTTTGCAAGTAGTATCGCACAAATTAACTGGATTGGCTCCATATCTACTACGATTTTGTGGTATTAGCTGTAGTTGCATATCAGCTATATGATTGCTAGATGTCATGGATAATCGAGTTCGATAATTCGTTTATTGTTGTTGCATTTACTCGACCTCAATCCTCGACCCATCTCCCAGCCAAGTAAAACTCCAGATTCTAGGATGGGGAACGGAGATCATTCGGGATATAACATTGTTTGTTGCTTATTGTTGCAGCAACATTGGGCCAGTGGTAAGGGGGGGGTACTTTTCATGGGGAAAAGGGTAGTGTACAATATTGCCGGCCGAGTATGGGTCCAATTTTCAAACTAGCCTTACTATAACATATGGGTCATTTTCCCCACCAATCTACTATAAAGATGGGTCACTGTTTGAGGGTCATTGCTACTATAGTATATGGGTCAATTTTGCTAATTTTTGGTCTACATTTTAGCTAATGAAAATGTTCTATTTTTCCGATTTTTCGGCTAAAATCACAATGAAAATGTTCGATTTCTGATTTCGGAAAAGGTTATTGAAAATGGGGCCGATTTTGGCTTAAGATTACTATGCAGACTTGCTGAACATTCAAAGCCAACTATATACAATGGGTCGAAATTTCGGAACCAACATAATAACCGGTGTGTCATATTTTTGTAGAATTTGGTTGAACAACATCGGAGTTTTCTCTCAAAGTTACGGTCGAAAAACGTCGCTTCTTCTCAAATGGAAAATTTCCTGTTATGTCTCATTGTATTTGGGTTTTGCAGGAGTTGTGTATATATATTGGCCGTAATCTACTTGATTTATGTTATTGGTGATTTGCTTGCCCGTCTAGGTCTTGAGTAAATGAGTGCAATCATATCCAATTGACCGTGTTAGGCTATGTTTGATATGCATGATGATTGACTACTATTTTAGTGGTAGTGGAAAATACTATTTTTTGAAATACTATATAAGAACTCTTGGCAAACTGGCCATTAGAAATTTATTCTATAAAGATTGGTAGATGGCGCGGTACCGAGTGTAACGTGTTGATGATTTGGTGGGTAGGGGTAGGCCAGCGGAGTCTTGAAAGCTGAACGAACATGTTTGCTATCAGTTTCAAGCCAAAAGAAAGCCCCCTTCATTTGTTGAAGCAAAATCAACATGAATTCCAGTTTGTGGTTCAAAAACTTGGGATTCTTGTACTACAGAATATTATTGTCGTCGAGGGATAATTGACTGCTTGGACAATGATCGTCAGGGCTGAAATGAATGGATTATATTGACTGGCTGGATATGACTTCGCCAATGCTGTCCCTTATGGACTCTTCACGTGAGGACATATTACCGTTCCAACTGCAAACCTTCCTTCACCTGGACTATTATTGGACAGTTAATTAGATTCAGTAAGGACATTAAGTGTGTCATTATTTGAATTGTGGCCCTAATATGTTTTTGAACATTCAAATTCTTGATCCCATCAATTATAAATAAATCATATTAAATCAGTTTTATTATTTAAAAGCTTAGTTAAGTAAGCACAAAAGTATCAAAACCATACCCAGTATTCTGTTTGACCTAAGTGTGAATGCTTTTACTTTAGTAGAAATTACAGTAGTCATAACTTTAAAGGGGCAATCTAGGATTGTTACAATGATTGCTATAAGGAACATTTCACATGTGTTTTGGTCCGAAAATTGGATTTTCTGATTTCAACTGTATTTGGTAATAGAAACATGTATTTTTAGATGAAGTCAGTTTTAACCAATATTGGCTATAATTTAGTCATATAAACAATGTGGTAAACAAAAGACAATACAAGCATTCCAGCACATTTAAGGGTCATGTTTCTAAATATTGTTTATTTTCACTATGATGTACATAACAACTTTGTAAAGTACGCCAACAAAAGCATAAAAAACATTAACACAGTTCTGTTGACCTAAGTGGGAATTTGTTTTACTTTTAAGTAGAAATTACCGTAGTGTTAACTTTAAGGGGCAATCTATGAGGTATGTTTAAACGGATTGCTATATCATCAATAAACATTCACATAGAGATTTTGGTCCGAAAATTGGATTTCCTATTCACAATTTGTTATGGGGCTATCTTATAGTCCCTAATTAAACAAATGAATGTAATAAACAAACAAGAAAAAAAACCTTCCAGAGCATTTAAGGTCATCCTTTCTCAACAGCATAATGTATATTGAACTAATTATTTGAGAAACAATTAAGCAGCAAAAAAATCAATTAAACATGTTAAAACGTTTTGACTGACCTAAAAATACAATCTCCACTTATTTTTAATTAGAATAAGCTGTGTTACCTTTTAAGGGTGCAGTCTATAGGGGTGGTTAAAATAAGTTGTTTAGTCACAGGAATAATTCAAATTGTGATTTTTGGACATGAATTTGATTTCTAATTTTTCCTGTAATGTACTTGATAACTTCAACATAGCTTTGGTTAAAAATCAGTTTGAAACAATTTGACGACCCACTTTGTCCCTAATTAACAAAGCATGTGAAAAAAACAAAGAAAATTTAAAGTATTATGGTCTTTTAAGACCATTCTGCTGCTGTCTGGCTGATTCTGTTCTGCCTCCAAATTATGTAATTTCAATAATAAAACACTAATTAAAACATTAAAAAAAAAAAAAAAAAAATATAACATTAATTATTATTAATCTTTTAACCGTTTTTATATAATATAAAATAGCATCTTATTAACACCTAGTGTAGGTATACAGATTTACTTAATTATCAAGAGTTCCAATAAAGTTTACTTGTGTTGTAAAAGCTGGGCCAAAGAATTAATGTACTCATTTCAATACAATGAAACATCCTTATTTGTATTGTATCGTGCTTTAATAACTGATAATTACTTTTTCACACACATATACCAAATATAAGTGACAATTCCGTCTGGTAAATTTTATCCATTATTTATGCCTTGTATAATAACAACTCAAAATTGTTACTGTAAACGATCCTAATCTTTCATTCTCACGACGGACGCGTCAAAGTCGGGTGTAGAGCCCACGCAGGAAACATTCCCTCTCAGGGCTTGGACAAGGAACTGGGCCAGCTCACATCACCACGTTGGGAGCTGTGGGCAGTTATCTGGCCGATGAGACAGACTCTCCATCTGGTCAAGGTAAGTCACGTCCTAGTCCAGTGCGACAACATTCTGGTCGTCTCCCACATAAACAACCAGGGAGGAACCAGGAGTCGCACTCTTTGCCTACAGACAGTCAAGTCCTGGAGTGGTGTCTCCCATCATCGGATCACCCCGACAGCCGTTCACCTTCCCGGGTGAAGACAACACCCTGGCAGATGTCCTATCGAGGAGGACCTCCGGGAAGTCGGGGGCCATCGAGAGTCCGTGGGTCGTCGGTGGATTCACCTGCGCCAACTCAACCCCAATATATGCAGAATATTTTTCAACAGGCTGGAACACCCCACGTGGACCTGTTCGCTAACCGCCTCAACGCCCAGCCATACTGCTCGTGGGCCAGGTACCCAGCGGCCCTTCACCATGACGCCATGACAATTGAGTGGGACGGAGTCGCAGTTTACGCCTTCCCTCCGATCTCCCTAGTTCCTCGAGTTCTTCTAGTTCCCCAGGACAAGCAAACTGCCGCATGATTCTGGTGTGCCCGAATTGGCCTTGGCAACCGTGGTTTCCAAGTCTCCTGTCGCTGCTGTACGCCAACCCTTGACTCTTCCAATGAGGATGGGACCAATCAAGACTCCGGGGGGTCTCCTTCCGATGGCGATCAACCTAACGGCATGGCCAATTTCATCCACTCCTACAGAGCAGCAGGCCTTTTCGCTCCAAGCTGCCCGTCTGGCGGGAGAGGCAAGGAAACCTACACATAATTCCAGACTGGTCATGTACCGGAACTGGTTCAGGTAATTTTCACCAGTGGACTCTCTGCATGCAACTCTAAAGTAGGCGGTGTCGGACTTCCTTATGTCATGTGTTCGAAGATGAGCCAAACCACGCAGTCAGGAGTTGCCACACTTCAGTAGGAGCCATTCATCTGGGGTTTTTGGCAGAGCACATCAACCGTGTCTAACTCGCCATCGCTTCATGACCTCATCAAGGGAATGGCTAACATCGACGGGCCGCCTTAACGCTCTCTGGTCCAGCATTGGACCTGCCAAAAGTGCCTCCAAGCAATCTCAACAGTCCTCCTTATTAGCCTCTTTACCAGGCGTCTCTAGCGGACAACACCAAGAAGTCTTGCTTCCTCCTCGTCGCCGCAGCCTCAGGCAGGAGAGTATCGGATATCCATGCTCTGTCTGCAGAGAATCGCCTCACCTTCACGGGAGACCGCCGCTCGCCCTTCTTTCCTGATCCGTTCCGTGGCCAGAAGCAATCTCTTCATCTTCACTCCCAGCCGATCAATCCTCCAGATCTCCCGACAGCTTCAGGTTTCCAGCGATGAAGGACCCCTGGTGTCCATCCATTTTAGAGCTCTTGAAGTGGGGGTGGGGGGGGTTGACCTCAGCTAGACTCGCCGTATAGGGCGTGGGCTCACGACCAGCTTTTTCTCACAACTCAAAAGCCGTTTTCGGCCCCTGCCTCCAGACACATTAGCCATATGATCGGTGGCGTCATAAAGGAGAGCCTAGCTATATTGAGGTTCGTCTGACGGGGACGCACATAGGCTCTCACGCCCCCCGCCGCACGTAAGATCTCAGGGCGGCTGCTTGGTCCTCCTAACCGGGGGAGCTTCTATAACAAGATGTCATTGCGAAATGGGGATGGGCTTGTCCTTATACATTCCAACAAATTTTATCTCGAGATGTCCTAGTCTTCAGCGGTTCGACGGCAGCGAGGATCCTATCATCATCTTCCTCGTCATCACAGCATCGCCTCCACATCTTCCAGTACGCCACAACCTCCCAGTAGAATGTTTAACCCATTTGAAGTCGGTAATGCAACATTCTATTATGGTTTGTTCAAAACTTTCTCCCGGCGAGACCATAATCACCATAGCTCCGCTTACCTTATGGCCCAAGCGACATGTTCTTACTTAAACATGTTTGTAAATCATTGGGTTCAAATAACATGTTATGGTTGAGAAATGAACCTTAAATTGCTCTGGAAAGCTTTAATTTTTCCTTGTTGTTTTTTATTTACCTACATTAAAATTTGTTAATTCTGAACTAAAATTAGCTCATATTGCTTAAAAATAATTTTCACAATCTAAAACTCATGTCTTCTCGGTTAACAAATTAACATTGAAATCAGAAAATCCAATTTTCGGCCAAATCAACTATGTGACTTGTCATCATATGATAATCATCTTGTAACCTATCCTAGATTGCCGCTTTAAAGTTACACTACTGTAAGTTTCTGCTTTCTACTTAAAAGTAAAGCATTCATACTTAATAGGTCAAACAGAACTGTGTTATGTGTTTTTTGTACTTGGTTCTTACTTAAAAAGCATGTTATGTGCAATCATAAGTCAAATAAACAATATTTCGACGAAAATTACCTTAATGCTCTGGAATGCTTAGTTTTCATATTTAAATTATTAATATCTTTATTTGGTTATTTTCAAAGACGTAACATAGTCACAATTACTAAAAGTGTAATATTTCTGATAGAGCTTGTTTGAAGATATCAAATACATCAAAATCTCAAAAATCATCATTTTTGGCCAAAAATCACTTTTTTGGCCCAAAAAGAAGGCAAAATTAAAATAATTTGTATTTTTGTCAACACTCTTTATGAGAAAACTATACCATTGAGCATTGAGCTGACATGTTGCCAGCTTTAACAAAAAATGCCCACATAAATTTTTTTTCGAACACATTATGATACTTTAGCTGGCTGTCGGTTAATCGAACAAGTGTGACGAATCGTCATGCACAAATCTGCAACCTATCCATTGTGTATGGGTGTAGGCCTATTGTTGGCCACATCGTGTTGAATGAAGGTTCAGCGTGATGGGACTTCACCCGAGTATGGAAAAACATGTCATGGTCTGCCGAATGCGGTTTTGTTTGGTTGTGTTCAGCAGTTTCATTGTTCATGTGTTGGTCGGCGGCTTCTGGTCCCTCTCTAGGACGTTTTCAAAGATGGCAGCGAGTATTTGGCAAGTAGTAATCGGCACAAATTAACTGGATTGGCTCCATATCTACTACGCTTTTGTGGATGAGCTGTAAGTTGCATATCAGCTATATGATTGCTAGATGTCATGGATAATCGAGTTCGATAATTCGTTATTGTTGTTCATATCCCGACCTCCTTGACCCATATCCCAGCAAAGTAAAAAATCAAGAATTCTAGGATGGGGAACGGAGATCATTCGGGATATGAACAGTGTTTGTTGCTTATTGTTGCACAACATTGGCCGGGGGAGGGGGGGTACTCAATGGAAAAGGGTAGGTACATATGTGCCGCCGATATGGGTCAAATTTTCACGCCTTACTATAACAATGGGCCATTTTCCCACCAGGCTACTATAAAGATGGGTCACTTTTTGAGGTCATTGCTACTATATAAATGGGTCAATTTTTCAATTTTTGGTCACATTTTACTATGAAAATGGGTCGATTTTTCCGATTTTCGCTAAAATCACAATGAAAATGGTTGATTTTCTGATTTTCGGAAAAGGTTATGAAAATGGGCCGATTTTGCTAAGATTACTATGCAAATGGTGCAACATTTCAAAGCCAACTATATAAATGGGTCGAAATTTCGGAACCAACTATATAAACGGGTCATATTTTTGTAGAATTTGGTCACTATAAACATGGGTCGATTTTTTACCCGGTGGACGCACACCCGTACCAAATTTTGGATCGAGTAAGCCCCTCCCCCGGGAACATTGGCTGAATTGTCAAACTCGATTATTGGAGGAGTGCTATTAGGCCTAAGGGGATTGGGGGGGGGGGGTATTGACTGTTTTTCTGTACATGTTTAAATGCTGAGTCAGAAATTTCGAGGTATATTTTTTGTCTTCAGAATGTGCACTATATGTATACTGCACTATTTATTGGCTATTTGTCATATTTAGAATGCTGCACGCACGACTGGTTTAGTCTCGTAAATTGCAAAGTCATGTTTCTAGGACGCCCTATTATGGGGGAAGTTTGTTTACGTCGGCGTGATCGGTCATTTGAGGATCCCCCCCCCTCAAAAAAGAAAAGTAACTGGAGCCTTAAAGATTTAGAGATTACCAAATACATTTTTCTGTGCATTAATGAAAGATATTCACCTAAATGCTGAATTCAAAGTTGGGGAAGAATCAGATTTTTCGTTTTGATGTAGTAAACATGTATGCAGTACCATAACGATATCCATTTTGTAACCAAGGTCAGATGACAGTATGCATGATGTGTTTGGTCGATTTTCATTTTGGAGATAACACGCATTAAAAAATCTCTCAAAATTGTATGTTTTATGTTTTAAACATTTAAATATTCAATAACTATTACGGGAAAAATATTATTGCCAACAAAACTTACGTTTCTGCACAGTATGCGCACAAACATTTTGTACAGCAAAAGAATAGGGTTAATTACGTTATCAAAATTTTAAAGCAACAAAATATGACAACTGATGACATTATCAGAGAGGTTACTGGGAACATTTTTTATTTGTACGAAGTTAAAGTTTGATTAGCTAATTGAACTCAAGAAATTGCTCCAATTTGTTTTGTTTATTACGTTATCCTTGCGTATTGAATTCTGCCTGAAAATTAGACTTCATAATAAACAAATATATAAAAGATACCTTTTACTAATTTATTCTAAAGATACATTCAATTGACACCATATCATTCCATGGCCAAATTATAGTTGATGTAAACTAAAACGCATTCAACGTAATAAACGATAACGTAATACACAATAACGTAGTAAACAGTTTTGTCCATTTTCACATCTCCCATTGACTAAGATGTATCTGATTGAAAGTTTATATATATTTTTTGTGGTGGAAAATGAGTGTCTATGCCACTCTTGATCAATATTTAAATAGCTTGTTTGGTTGCTGGGAAATATGGAAAACGTAATGCACTTAAAAAAGGTCGCATGTTGTTTTAAAAAGGGTTCAACATTTCTTAGACTTTTTAATAGTCATTGTGGGCTGAAGAAAACACTATTTCCAACTGCCGCAATGTTTACTTTGAAATAAGATGCACAATCAATATCTTAGTAGAAGTTTTACCAAACTTAGCAACTGATTTGTGAATGATAACGTAATAAACAAAGTTTTCACGAACATGTATTTTGTATAAATTTCATAAGTATAAAAATAAATTGAGAATACAAAGAAAAACGTCATTACTTAATTTCTACACCTGTTTGGCAACAAAAAACATTGCTATTCGGAAGAATTCAAGCTGTTAATTATTTATTTTTTTTAAAATAATTTTGATGTTGTGTTTCGGACATCAATTTTCTCCTATTTGTCGATGTTTGAAGGCAAATATCTAAAAGAAAACGGAAAGCATGGTAAACTACAGTTAACAGAGTGGTCCAATAAAAGGTTGACACTTTTTTGTCTTAACATTTCTCAAAAGGGTAGGACATATCAAATTCGTTGAAGATATTTATTAATTATAATATTTTGTTAGAACCTGGTGAAAATGACGTTGAAAACAAGCTCAAATAACAAAATGGCGGCTGTGTAGAGAAAAATATTCAACCACTTTGGACACACATAAGTCTTTGGGGCAATCGTGGTTAACAATAATCAATACCTTTGCGTGAACTGTAGGCCTACTCAAGTAACAAACTACTGACCACCTGTAAAGTTTGTGCGAGGTGTTTATACCTTTGAAAATGAATGAGAGAATATTTCATTCAGGAAACTGAACCAAAGAGACGTACATTTGAATTACTTGAATACACTTTACAAAATTTAAGTTGATTTCATTTGGAGAGAATTTTAAATTAAAGGGGCTTGCATTCTTTTCTTGTCAGTCACTTTGTCATCACTTTTAAAAGCTGTAGCTCAGTGAATTTCAGTTTAAATCAATGGTTCTTATACAAATCAAATCCAGAATTTATTTAGTACCCGAATTAATCCCACCCAGCAAATGGCCCCGACGGGACTCGAACCGGTGACCTCCTGCACCAAAGGCGAATACCCTAACCAGTGGGCCACGCTCTCCCTATGAGCTACAAACTAGGCAACAAAAGCCAACTATCTCCATATGGCCGAGGATTGAACCCTTATATCAACACCATCCCATCGAAATATGCAAGGAGTCTCACTTAATCTGCCATTAATTCTAGTACTAAATTCTGGATTTGATTTGTATAAGAACCATTGATTAAAACCGCTCTCCCCGTGGTTCATTTGGACTTGGGCAAAAGGACCATGAGAATAAACGTCCTTCGGTGGGGACGTTAAGCTGTCGGCTCCATGTACATGGATAATCACGCCTGTATATGTAATCGCAGCCAGTTTCGATAAGAGTAGGCAGGGTGGAAAACCTGGCTATCACAAGTCGTCCTGGATCCCTGGGCATTATTGGAAAGCAGTGTCTGAACACTGAATGATCTACCCAGGCTAAATGAGACAAAAATAAATGAACAAATGTACAAAACACATTGTGCAAAGAACCGGTGTCATATAATAGAGTGTCCGTGTGACTGAGTGTCCTACCACCCTCTGTCTATATTGTGTTCTCCATTGAGTGTTGTATACATCATTTGTTTCAGCACTGTACCCAAAGGGCCTCGTCTACAAGGTCACGGTTTATTGCAATGGTAGCTAGGACACTCTCTCATGCATGGGGGAGAATCATTTTCTTTACACCAGTGATCTCGCCCTTAACACTGATATCGTTCTCCACGACTGAATGACTTTATATTATCCTCCATGTTTATGTAAATATGTTTATTTGTAATTTGTCTAAGTCCATACAACTGCTATGACTATAATTTAAACACATGCGAGCTCCACGGACTGTACCTATCACACGTGACCATCTCTTTGCAATTCCATTATCTACGCTTGATTTTTATTGCGAATCATGGGATTGGCACAACAGCCTGTCATTCGATAGGTCTACCTTCCGTGTAGTCCGCATTGCTTTTGCATGTTCCACGATATTTTGTCTTCATTGATTTTTTTTTTTTTTTGTAGCAATAATGATGCATGAGATATGTTTCGTATAATTATGTTTAATAACAGATGACACAAACGTAATGACAAAACCATATAATAAACCCATTGAAATAAGAATGTATAAACTCACAATCACATCAGTGATGTCACATCACCATATTCCCCTAACACCTTCCCTTGAGTTATTATTAATAAATGCGCAGTTCGACCGAAGCGTGTCAAACTGTGGAAACCAAACATACTTGATGTACCCCATATCCAATTAAGTAGCATCATGTTGACCGCCCAGGCAGTTAATTGTCTCTTCGTTGCTCCTGTATATGGTGTACAACATGGTATGTTCCTTCCCTTATCCTCATTTCCCTCTGAACTCAATGTGATTGTGAGTTTATACATTCTTATTTCAATGGGTTTATTATATTGTTTTGTCATTACGTTTGTGTCATCTGTTATTATCTTGTTGATTTATTATTCATTCGCTTACAAGAGCTTATAAGACATGCCCTCTAGATATTGAATATTTTTTTTGTATTTTTGCTACATACTGCATGTTATACTACATTTTGTTCAGTCATTGAGACATGGAGGTGTGACTTTTGCTCATCTCAATTTCTACTGGCTAAGGGCTTAGGGACTATATGTACTTGCCCTTTTAAATTCTGACATCGCCCTCCATAACTTATTGACTTGATACATTTTCCAATGTATATATGTTTTATTGCATCTGTTAAATTTTATGCAACTACTTATAATTTATATAATTTAAACACAATGTGAGCTCCACGATTTGCATCTTTTTCCACGTGGCCATCTCTCCCTTGCAATTCAACTCTCACACATTCAATTTCGCGTTTTTTTTTTTTTTTTTTTTTTTGCGATTCTTGGGATTTGTCAAACATTTGGTAGGCCTACCATTCGTGTAGCCCACATTGTGAAATTAGAATTTAAGTTCCATGAATTATATCTCTTTATACTGCCATTCTTTTGCTGTTCATTCACCCATCTATACTATGGGAGCTTAGCTCACCATTTGTATATATTGTATAAATATTTTTGGATATCAAGCGATTTGGCTTTTACGCTTGATATATTATTGCTTGTGTATTTATTTTGTCCCTCACATTTGTATTTTGCACCATGTCCAAGC
>JAMKCH010021610.1:0-51525 GCA_023653785.1 Ophioderma brevispina
TCGCATGACTATGCCTGCAAAGTGTGTAGCACTTGCAATAATAATATTGAAAGTGAAAGTGTGGTGATTCATTCAAAGATGGCCGCAATATTTCCCCGCCAAGAATTAAGTTATCATCTAGATGATTTGTCAGACTGCAATCGGAGATTGGGATTTCTCTTATTTAGCAAATATTATCATAGAGTCTTAATCAAAACATTTCAGTAACCGGGGGGGGGGGGGGGCACTCGCCTATGGCATCAAAAACACAGTGACGGGTATGTGTGCCTCGGCCAGGTGAAAAATAGCATCCTTTCAGATAAAATACAGTCTCATTTGGCTCATTCTTACACAAGCTGAACCAAAATGGGGTAAATCAGGGGTATTAAAATTTAAGAAGGGGGCCAATGCTGTTAAACCCTAAGTTTAAATAGTAAGTGCCTCTTTTCAGAGTTCAAATTCCATTATATTAATAAAATTGCTTTATAAATAAAAATGTGACGTAGGCTGAGAAAATTTTGAATTTGGTGTTCAATTCCTTTAAAAAAATTGGATACTTTTATCAACTGTGATAAAAGTGATAGCATGAACACAGAAAATGGGGGTCATTGAGTATGGGGAACATTTTAAAAAATGGGGTCATTTTGTTGATAGGCCCCCGCCTGGGTAATAGATAGGACAGCAGCAAAAAATGCGTTCAAGCATTCTAGACGTCACCAAGTCAGCATCTCACAGACCTTACTACGCAGCTTTAACAGGGGAATGTGATTTTTGCTGCACAGATTTACAGATACAAAGCATCATTTGAGAATGCTTCAGATAAAGTCAGCGCATCTAAATGCCAAGAGACGGAATGGAATACATGACCGTCAATGAGTTAGAGAATCATCAACCTATTTGCACTACACAGGGTACCCAACTCAAAAAAGGTTAGACCTCAAGTACCCAGGTCAAGTTGGACAGCAAGAAAGACCCAATAGTTTAGAGGCCATGGCTTGATCCCTATAGCAATCGTCCCCATACTCCAAGATTTTTACCGTAAGTGGTCAAAATTTTTGGTATTAAAGAAAGAAGAAAGAAAGTCTACTTATTTTTCTCATTTAGCCTTTGAAATCTTAGTGCTAAAGAATTTGGCTACAGACAGATGATGCAAGCATAAAGTATTAATGAACTTCTACTTTGTGGCTGTGATAGAACATGAGGTGGTCATGTGCTGTATACCTCTGTACAGGTTATAATATTTATAAGGCTCATTTGCATATTTTATAAAATGTGATTAAACCCTATTATTGGGCCGTCTTTAATTGCGCAGCCATTTATTCTGTTTTTTTTTAATGATTTATCCTCAATGAAGAAAAGAACAACCTTCAATTTTGCATTGCAAAATTAGTTAGAGATGAAATAAAGTCTCACTGTCAGTGACCTTGGCGAAACCGTTGGAGTAAACCTGTTAACCCCTTGTCTACAAAGGGGTAGGGGTCCCACCCCCTTCTAATACAGATGATAAAGGAAGAGAGCGCATGCATTTAATAACATCAAACAAATACCAAAACACAGTCTGAAAGCAAGCAGATATACCCCTGAAAGAAAATTTGAGGGCACACCTGCCTGGCCAGGATTCAAACCGGGGAACTGGTATACAGACCAGCGCTCTACCTCTAAGCTATTCCACCCTTGCCCGATAAACAGCCTGCAACTGAGTACTTATTGGTGAGGCGCCGGCAATACAATGCCACAAACACAACCAGGCACGAGATCCTATAGATGCTTACTAGCAAGCCTAATTATCATCAGTTTAACAGTGGGTAGAGGCTCACACATCATACACGGAACATATATACATTTAAACAGCAACACTTCCTACCAAACAAGTCACAAGTGTGCTTAATCGCTATTCATAGCACATATTACATAGGATTAGCATCGCATGAAGAAAATCCGGGAACGTTGAGTACATTAAATCTCAAAGGGTCAGGTCCAACAACCCCAAAAGCTGCCCCCCCCCCGTAACGGGCTAGGTCAGGCGTGAAATAATGGTGCACTTGCTGGCAAGGAATGCTCATGAAGATTTTCATATTTTTGGGCTTGTGGAAAACAAAATGGGGAGTGTTCTGATGGGTGCCAGCTCCTTTGCACTGAGTAATTGTGTGAGAGAAGTGTCACTATATGTAGCTCTTTGTTTTATTTAGCACCCCCCATCATTATAGAACAGACAGCAAAGCAGTTATTAGGCCTGGATATATAACATTGCGGAGTTGTACTCCGCTCAGACGAAATGTTGAACTATACAGTACAGAATGTACGGGTTTAATTCAGTTTTTCTAAGTGGAATACAACAAAGGAAAATATATACTGAAATGGAAACTATATTACTATCATTCTTCCTATTTGAAAATACTTATGAAACACTACAAGAGAAATTATGTATTTCATTGACGCCCGCACCTTGATTTATTTTTTGCAGATTTTGAAAATGTTGCAACAACTGCATACAATGACTTGCTATTTTCTAAAAGAATTATTTAACAGTTTATGCTGTCTGTTTCGTGGTGGATTAACATTCCACCTAATGTTTTTAGGTAGTCAGGGAGAAGAGAAGCAAATTCAATTTATTAACCAATTTTGTTTTCAAGTAAAGGGAAGAGATGTATTAAATAGGTTCATTGCAGTAAGTTTTGAATATATCGTATGGTTTATAGGATCATTGCTGGGCAGTTGTATGATTGTGCTGTGAAAGCAGTTAGTTATTATTTGTGGGGAAAGCAAGTTGTAGCTGGAAAAGAGCACTTTGATTTCTGTTGTAACACGTCCAGATGGGATGGACGTTCAACATCAACCAAAAAGGCGAACCTTCAAACTACACCCAAGCCAGAATGTAATGGAACAATATGTTAGTGGGTAGTGATGGTAGACACCAAGGGCATGTTTGTTTGTCATCACAATCTTGGAGTACCCCATTATTATGCATTTATGCAATGGATACATATGCAAATAGTATTACATGGCGCATGTGTTACTTGTATGAAATATATTTTGTGAGGACCTAAGACAAAAGAACTTCTTTCAAACAAAATTCTCAGAAAGTATACAATGGTATTTATTCTGGTTTTTGGCTTACACCCTAGATGCGGTTCCGTGGGTTGAAGTCCTCTGAAGTATAAATCATACAAAACGTGTGTGTATTCTTAAAGAGATATGTTTGTTTTCTTTCTTCTGTACAAATAGTCTTGTAACTTAAACCTTACATGTCTAGTCTCACAGAAATGCATTTCACATAGAAATGGATGTAACCCCCATATGACTATGGAAAAAAGTTGCCACAGGGAAGAATGTCCACATGTCGATACATGTCCATGTGTGGTGTGTGTATGTGTAAAGTCCCAGTGAACCAGACACACAAGAAGTCCACAATTACAAAGGTCACACAAGACAAAAATGGCACACCAGAACCCATATAAAAGACACACAGACATATAAAAGACAACACATGTTGTAGCAG
This sequence comes from Ophioderma brevispina, assembly GCA_023653785.1. Lineage (NCBI taxonomy): Eukaryota > Metazoa > Echinodermata > Ophiuroidea > Amphilepidida > Ophiodermatidae > Ophioderma > Ophioderma brevispina. The sequence goes on from JAMKCH010021610.1 coordinate 3,479, forward strand.
AATTGGGTAACACCCAAAAAGTCCACGACAAGTAACTCTGTTTATGTGTGTTGTGTGCTCCAAGAATGGGATTTCAGAAACCAACTTTGATATTTCCGTCCCTGCAGCACCAAGGACACCACCGAGGAGTTTTAATGCATGTTCATGTTGCAATAAAACTTGGGATATTGTCATGCATAACTGTTTCTAACCCTAAATTGATTTATCACATTGTTTTCAGCACAAGTCACTTTTGTTGATATCCCTTCAAAGATTCTATGACAACATTTTGATAACTGCAGATCTTCAGATGTGAGGAATATAGGGATATGCTTCGGGGCTGTGGCCCGGTGGGGAGCCACAACCCACAGTATTCTGTCACCTTTGAAGGCCTGAGGACATTAGTGTACAAACAGAAGAAGGAAATGAGAAGTCAAAGTATAATGAGCAAGAAGTGAATCAATTCGTAAGTTTTAGTGCTTTCTGATTGTGCCTATTATGTTGTCTCATACTATGACTTAGTTACAAAGAATGCATAATTTCTATGTATTTTCTAAAGTATGTAAGGTGACTGCACAGGACTGTTTTCCAAAAATGCCATTCACTTAAAATGAATGTGCTCTTAATGTACTCACGGTCAGAATTGTGTACACACTTGTGAAAACATACCAGTCAACAAAGAAAATAGCTGTGCTCCCCCAGTATCGACAGCAATACACAAGATTGCTACGGCATTGTCACCAAAGAAAGTTACCAAAGTTGCCACTCAACAGTTTATCAAAGCCAAGGTATTTTATACATTATGTAATTCAATAGCGACCATTTAGTAGTCATACTCCAAAATTGCACTCGTTCGCACCTAGGACATGGAAATTCTTTAGTTTACTGATGATGAAACAACATGGTACTGGCTCTGCAGATGAAGCAGCTTGGGACCCTTTACCAAGTTTACTCAGCGATGGTGTCAAAGGTCATTGAAGGGTTATTTTCGCCCGATTTAAAATTTCTCAAAAATATATCTATAATAATAATAAAATCTAGATAAAATGCTTAGATTGACCCGAAATTTTGACTATATGTACGGCATTTTAACAAATATACCTGGAAATGATTGAAGGTTTTTAGGGTTCAAAGGAAATTTTCAAATGTTCTGCGCTGAAATTTTGAAATGAATCATTATTGCATTAAGGGGTAATAAGGGGTCAAAGGTCACATTTCAAAAACATTCGGCTTAAACGTCTACAATGACTGTATTTAGATCTGTCTTCAGATCTATTTTTCTTTTGCCCTGTCTTCGGATGTCTTGCGCCTAGACCCTTTACCAATTTTTTGACCATACTTGCCAGCCATATCATCTAGCACGTCTTTTCGGACCATACCAATGGCGGTCCTAAAGATCACGTAAGGCCGATTAAAGGGCAGTCTTTGAAACTCAAAAAAAAAAAACATGTCACATATATTGCATAGGCCTAAACTTACACAAAACTGCTCAGTATGGCTTTTTATTGGATGTGCATAATTGGGGTCAAAGGTCACATACTTGACTAAAGGGGGCATTCTTTGAAATCTGTAATTCCTTCTGTGCACAATCACATGCTATTATCACCAGTCTTGGTCAGCAGTATGCCATACATGGTGTTCACAGATAGGGATCAAAGGTACTTTTACATGGTCCAATTAAACGGTTTTTGAAAATCTGTGGAATTGCTTGTGCCATAAATTAATTGTTAGAAAATCACAGACTCGGTCACAGACCACTGATACAAGGCTCAATGGGGTATATTCAGATGGTGGGGCTAAAGGTCCATGAAGGCCAATTAAATGACTCTTCTCATTCTCTATTATGAATTGATAATAAGAAAAAATTGACAAAGAGAAAAATTGGTCTTTCTCTGATTAGCAAAACGTAATCCAACTTCCGGTAAGTGGGTAAATGTACCTGTTGTGTGTGATGGGTGAACCACTATCAGTAATTTTCTGACACAACACTGTAAAATAATTCAAATCATGGGGGTCCGTTCCCCAAACTCGTGCGTAACCCTATGTACCTAACTCATTTTGCACGTATGTCCTGCATAACGAACCCTTTTTTTGCTCAGTTACACGGCGCCTTAGATAAATTGGTCCACCCAGGCATGACATAGTATGCAACATAGATTTACGACTGAGTTTTGGGAACGGGCCCCAGGTTTGGAGTTATTTTGGAACAGCATGCAAAATGGTAAAAGTCAACTCTACTCTTACAAGCCTAAATCTTCCATTATGAGTGTCTGCCCATATGGACTTTTAAGTAAAGTATTTTGCATTTGGGGACAATGGTTTGCATTAGTATACAATCATGAGCAGTAAACACTAGTACTAACATAAGAAATACATCAGGAACTTATTTTCAGTCATCTAATAACATTAATCTCAAAACTAATATTTTATAAAAAGTGTGCTGAATGGGACTTTGTGGTGTTTGTCGACTGTACTAGACGTTGCCATGGTGGCGGCTATAAAGCGCCCGACCAGAGGATGGAAGAAAGGTCAATCTCTGTTTTATCACCGATGAAAATCAGATGAATGTTGCACGTTACAAGGCTAGAGAATGACTCATCAATTGTTGGTAGTTGAGAATCAATCGGTTGAAGTGAATAATTATTCACCCCCCTTTGATAACCTGTACATTTTCTTTAGTATTTGCTCAAGGATGCATTTGTATGTAAAGTGTGCCCTCACTTTCTGTCCTGCTGCAGTAATACCTATCACGTGGCTTGTTCCATGATGGCACCTGTAATGTGAGAATCATATGACACAGATTCCACATAAAAATTTCCAGTAGACATCCCCAAGTGCACAGCATGCAAGCAATCTCAAATAAAATGGCAATATCTTCATCAGGCCAGACAGCACTGGAAAATGGCAATATCTGACCAAAAATACCATCTTTTGCTCTATATTTTGTGTGTGCCTGCATTGTAGTGCAGGGAGGCACATATTGAAATTCTATATTGTCCCATTGATGTGCTGTCCGTATGTGTGTTGTGTGTGTTAAACTTAGTTAAAACCTTTTACAAATTGCTTCAGTAGTTGAAACTTAAGCAGCACTGGCACATTTCACAAAATATGAATTTCCGCAGATTCTCGCAAATTATAGTTAGGCCATGGAAGATTAGAGATACATTTTACCATAAAGATAACTACGAAACAAGTATTTAAAAAAACTGGTCGGGTCGGCCAGGCCAGGGCATGATTTTACAAAGAAGTAAGAACAAACATTCAAAAAGCATTTAACGGAGTAGATGGTTTCTAGTTTTAAGTTGCACTTTATTACAGAAAACATGTATAAAAAGAAATCTCATAACTGAATTTAAAGTAGGTTTGATACATGAGCATAGATGCCAGTTAGAACCAATCACCTTGTTACAACTTGATCTCCGTTGACCTTTGACCTCTTGGTGGTTATATTTGACCTCACATAATTCTAAGCTTTAATTTAAAAATAGGTTACACCTTCCTGTCATTTCAAATAAGGAAATAGAAAAAAAAAACGCCAATTGGGAGCGCACAATGTGTTAAAAATGAATCCCCCAAGTATAAAACTTAATTTAACATAGGTTACACCTTCCTGTCATTTCAAATAAAGAAAATAGAAAAAAACGCCCAAATGGGCGCAAAGTGATAAAACTGAAATCCCCAAGTATAAGCTTTAATTTACATAGGTTACACCTTCCTGGCATTCACATAAAGAATAGAAAAAAAACGCCCAATTGGGGCAATGTGATAAAACTGGCTGTAATCCCAAAAGTTATTAGCTTTAATTGACATAGGCGTCCCTGTCATTGCAAATAAAGAAAATAGAAAAAAACAACCAATTGCGCGGCAAAATGTGTTACAAAATGAATCCCCCCAAGTTTAAAAGCTGTAATTTAACATAGGTTACGCCTTCCTGTCATTCAAAAAAGAAGGGAAATAGAAAACAAAAAACGCCAATTTGGCCCAAAAATAAAAAAAATAAAAAAAATAAACAAGTTATAAGCTTTAATTTAACATAGTTACGCTCTCCTGTCTTTCAAATAAAGAAAATAGAAAAAAACGCCCAATTGGGCGCAACAATGTGTTGAAATTGAATCCCAAGTTTAGAAGCTTAATTTAACATAGGTTTACCCTTCCTGTCATTTTCAAATAAAGAAAATAGAAAAACGACCAATTGGGCGCAAAATGTTAAAACTGAAATCCCCAAGTTTAAGCTTTAATTTAAATAGGTTACGCCTCCGGCATTTCAAATAAAAAATAGAACAATATGCCAACTTGGAGCAAAAGTGTTAAAACTGAATCCCAAGTTATAAGCTTTATTTTACATAAGGATACGCCTTCATATCATTTCACAATAAGGAAAATAGAAAAACGCCCAATTGGGGCCAAAATATGTTTGGTTAAAAACAGGCAAACCCCAGTTATAAGCTTTATTTACATAGGTTCACCTCATCATTTCAAATAAAGAAAATAGAAAAAACGCCCAATTGCGCGAAAAATGGGTTTAAAATGAATCCCCAAGGTGGTATAAGCTTAATTACATGGTACACTTCCTATCATTTCAAATAAAGAAAATAGAAAAATTAAAAAAAAAAAACGCCCAATTGGGCGCAAAAATGTGATAAAACTGCAATCCCCCCAGTTATAAACTTTAAGGTAACAAGGTCTGTCATTTCAAATAAAGAAAATAGAAAAATTAAAAAAAAAACACCCAGTTGCGCGCAAAATGTGTTAAAACTGAATCCCCAAGTTATAGCTTTAATTTAACATTAGGTGGCTTCCTGTCTTTCAAATAAAGAAAGAAAGAAGGAAAATAGAAAGAAAAAAAGCCCAATGGGCGCAAAATGTGTTAAAATTTAATCCCAAGTTAAAGCTTTTAATTTTAACATAGGTTACACCTTCCTGGTCATTTCAAATAAGAAAATAGAAAAAAACGCCAATTGGGCGCAAAATGTGTCTAAAACTAAATCTCCCAAGTAAAGCTTTAATTTAACATAGGGTTACACCTTCCTGTCATTTCAAATAAAAAATAGAAAAAAAGCCCAATTGGGCGCAAAAATGTGTTAAAATTGATCCCCAAGTTATAAGGCTTTAATTTAACATAGGTTACACCTCCTGTCATTTCAAATAAAGAAAATAGAAAAAACGACCCAATTTGGCGCAAAAGGTTATAAAATGAATTTCCAAGTTATAAGCTTTAAGTTTAACATAGGTTAGGCCTTCCTGTCATTGCAAATAAATAAAGAAATAGAAAATGTGTGTCTCTATGTGATAACAACTGATCCCCAAGTTATAAGCTTTAATTAATTTAACATAGGTTACGCCTTCCTATCATTTCAAATAAAGGAAAATAGAAAAAAACGCCAATTGGGCACAAAATTGTGGTTAAAAAAAACTGAATCCCCAAGTTATAAGCTTTAATTAATTTAACATAGGTTACCCTTCATCATTTCAAATAAATGAAATAAAAAAAACGGCCCCAATTGGGGCGAAAAATGTGTTAAAACTGAGCCCAAGTTATAAGCTTTAAGTTTAACATAGGTTACACCTTCCTATCATTGCAAATAAAGACAGAAAAATAGAAAAACGCCCAACTGGGCCCAAAAAGTTGTTAAACAAACTGAATGCCCAAGTTATAAAGCTTTAATTTAACATAGGTTACACTTCCTATCATTTCAAATAAAGAAAATAGAAAAAACGCCCAATTGGGCGCCAAAATGTGTTTTAAAAACTGAATCCCAAGTTATAAACTTAATTTAAAATAGTTACACCTTCCTGTCAATTCCAAATAATAAATAGAAAAATAGCCCAAACGGGCGCAAAATGTGATAAAAAATGAATCCCCCAAGTTATAAGCTTAATTTAACATAGGTTACACCTTCCTGTCATTTAAATAAAGAAAAATAGAAAAAACGCCCCTTGGGCGCAAAAATGTGATAAAACTGAATCCAAGTTATAAGCTTAATTTTAATTTTTTATAATATTGAGTTTAATAATAATTCACAATAACAAAAAACACCCAATTGCGCGACAAAAAAAGGTGTTAAAACTGAATCCGAAGTTATATAAGCTTTAATATTTAAACATAGGTTACGCCTCCTGTCATTTTCAACTAAAGAAAATAGAAAAATTAAAAAAACCCCCAATTGGCGCGAAATGTGTTAAAATGAACCCCAAGTTATAAAGCTTTAGTTTTGAAACATAGGTTACGCCGTCTTGTCAGTTACAATAAAGAAAATAGAAAACAAAACGCCCAATTGGGCGCAAAATGTGTAAAATTGAAATCCCCAAGTTATTATAGCTTTAATTTAACATAGGTTACACCTTCCTGTCATGTCCAATAACAAGAACGAAATTAGAAAATACGCCCAATTGGGCGAAATCGTGTTTAAAAAACTGACTCCCCAAGTATAAGCTTGAATTAACAAGGGGTGTACGCCTTCCTGTATTTCAAATAAAAAAATAGAAAAAATGCCCAATTGGGAGCAAAATGTGTTAACTCGAATCCCCAAACGTTAAGCTTTAAATTTAACATACGGTTAGCCTTCCTATCATTTCAAATAAGGAAAAGTAGAAAAAAAACGCCCATGGGGGCAAAATATGTTTAAACAGAATCCCCAAGTTATAAGCTTTAAGCCTGACTCAGAAGTTTCATGAGGAGGGCGCCCTCAAATTCCAAAAAAAATCGTTGGTTTTGGCATGTACATAACGCTTGTCCATATACTAATCATGGGTGAAATTGCTAAGCTTAAATCGAATCCTTCATATGAAAATCACAATTTGTTTAAAAATTCCGGCTCCGGAAATTTATAACCCAGTATACTATGGGACGTAATACTTACACATAAATGTTTACGCAGCAAAACGAACAAATCCGATTCATCTCACAATTCGGAATTGTGCATTTTAGGGAGTCTACTATTCTTTAGTTCTAGTGACTATTTTCTTATTGACCACCAACGAAAGACTAGTTCGAAATTTTTGAGTCAGACTTTAATTTAACATAGGTTACAACTTCCTATCATTTCAAAAAGAAAATTAGAAAAAAAAGCCCAATTGCCGCGAAAAAAAGTGTTGTTTGTTTAAAAAATGAATCCCCAAGGTACAAGCTTTAATTAACATAGGTTACACCTTCCTATAACTTTCATAATAAAGGAAAATAGAAAAAAAAACGCCCAATGGGCGCCAAATGTGATTAAAAATGAAATCCCCAAGTTATAAACTTTAATTTAACATAGTACTGTCATTTCAATAAAGAAAAAGGAAAAAACACCACTTGCGCGCAAAATGTGTTAAAACTGCCGCCCCAGTTTTGAGCTTTCATTTAACATTAGGTTTGCCTTCCTGTCATTTCAAATAAAAGAAAAAATAGAAAAACAAAACGCCCCAATTGGGCGCAAAATGTGTTAAATTTAATCCCCAAGTATTAAGCTTTAAATTTAACATAGGTTACACCTTCTGTCATTTCAAATAAGAAATAGAAAAAACGCCCAATTGGCGCAAAATGTGTCTTAAAACTAAAATCCCCAAGTTATAAGCTTTAATTTTAACATAGGTTACGGCGCTTCCTTGTCATTTCAAATAAAGAAAAAATAGAAAAAAAACGCCCAATGGAGCCGAAAAATGTGTTAAAACTGGAATCCCCAAGTTAAACGCTTTAATTTAACATAGGTTACGCCTTCCTGTAATTTCAAATAAAGAAATAGAAAAACGCCTAAATGTTGTTTAAAAATGAATCCCCCAGTTATAAGCTTTAATTTAACACGGTACGCCTTCCTATCATTTCAAAATAAAGAAAATAGAAAAATTAAAAAAAAAAAAAAAACGCCAATTGGGCACAAAAAATGGTTTAAACTGTAATCCCCACGGTATAAGCTTTAATTTAACATAGGTACCCCTTCCTATCATTTCAAAATAAAGAAAAATGAGAAAAAAAACGCCCCAAATGGGCGAAAAATGGGTTTAAAACTGAATTCCCCAAGTTTTAAGCTTTAATTTAACATAGTAAACAAAAAAATCAAAAAATTAAAAATATTAATTTTAAAATAGAAAAAAAACAACGCCAACTGGGCGCAACATGTGTAAAAACTGAATCCCCAATGTTATAAACTTTAATTTTCTACATAGGTCCTGGTCCATTTCAAATAAAAGAAAAGAAAATAGAAAAAACCACCCAGTTGCGCGCAACAATGTGTTAAAACTTAATGCCCAAGTTATAAGCTTAATTTAACATAGGTTACGCCTTCCTGTCCATTTCAAAGAAAGAAAATAGAAAAAACGACCAATTGGGCGCAAACCAAAATGTGTTATAAATGAAATCCCCAAGTTATAAGCTTTAATTAATTTAACATAGGTTTACGCCTTCCTGTTCATTTCAAATAAAGAGAAAATAGAAAAAAACGCCCAATTGGGCGCACAAAATGTGTTAAAACTAAATCCCCACATAGTATTATAAGCTTTCTTTAATTTAACCATAGGTTACCACCTTTCCTGTATTTCAAAATAATGGAAAATAGAAAAAAAGCCTAAAGTGTGTTATTTTTAAAATGAATTTCCAAGTTATAAGCTTTAATTAACCATAGGTTACGCCTGCCTATCATTTCAAAAAGAAATAGAAAAAAAAACGCCCATTTGGGGCTCAAATGTGTAAAACGAATCCCCAAGGTTAGTATAAGCTTTAATTTAACATAGGTTACACCTTCCTATCATTTCAAATAAAGAAAATAGAAAAAAACGCCAATGGACGAACGCGAAAAATGTGTTTTAAACGACTGCATCCCCAAGTTATAAGCTTTAATTTAAAATAGGTTAACCTTCCTATCATTTCAATAAGAAAAATAGAAAAATATCGCCCAACTAGGGCGCAAAATGTGTTTTAAAATGAATCCCCAAGTTATAAAAACTTTAATTTAAACATAGGTTACACCTTTACGTCATTTCAAATAACAAGGACAAATACAAAGCAAATAGAAAAAACGCCCAATTGGGCGCAAAAGGTGATAAATTGAATCCCCAACGTTATAAGATTTATTTAACAAGGTACACCCCTTCGTCATTTCAAATAAAAGAAGGAAAATAGAAAAAAAAAGCAATTGGCGGCAAAATGTTTAAAATGAATCCACAAGGATAAAGCATTAATTAACATTTAGGTTACACCTTTCCTGTCATTTCAAATAAAGAAAATAGAAAGAAACCGCCCGATGGGCGCCAAATGTGTTAAAACTGAATCCCCAAGTTATAAAGCTTTAAATTTTAACATAGTACCACTTCCCTTGTCATTTCAAAATAAAGAAAATAGAAAAAAAACGCCCACCCAATTGGTGCGGCAAAATGTGTTCAAAAAAACGAATCTCCAAGGTTAAAGCTTTAATGTACATAGGTTACGCCTTCCTGTCATTTCAAATTTAAAAAAACAAATAGAGAAAACGCCCAATTGGGCGCAAAATGTGTTAAAATGAATCCAAAGTTAAAGTTTAATTTAACATAGGTTACACCTTCATTATCATTCAAATAAAGAAAATAGCAAAAAAAGGGTAACGCCAAATTGGGCGCAAAATGTGTTTTTCAAACAAATAAACAAAATCTCAAATTTTAAGCTTAATTTAATTGTAGGTTACCCCTTTTCCTGTCTCTTCCAATAAAAGATGTTACTAAACCATTCGTCTTAAATAATATTCACAAACTACATGGTAAAAGCTCAATCATTACGTAGTATAAAACTCTACGTGGCCTGATTATTTTCTTACTTATAACTCTCCTATTTTTATACTCCACCCTTATCTCTCCTGCAACGTGTTAACCAAACTCCCAGCCAACAGCAAGTCTTCACAGAGACTAAAATCAAGAAATGCTTTTTTCAGGCATATTCCAAAACACTTCAATGATGTTATGCCCCCCCCCCCTTTGTACCTGAAATTGCATCTCATTACCACCCAACACTAAAACACTCCAAATTAAAGTAGTGCGTAGTCATTTTCATAAAGAAACATTTAATAAATGACCTTCAGCTATAGACATAGACTCTTCGCAATTTTGAGAGCATTGGTTTCTATAGTCGGGTCGCTATAGGCACCCGACAAAAAAAAGATGGGAAGTTAAAAAGGTTAAGATGCCCAGGGAATTTGGTAGGCCAACTTTTAAGTTTGCCATAACTTTAATCAACAAATGTATTGCATGAATAGCAAGACTCGTTACTCATTAAACACCACAAATGTCACAGACCGGTCCAACAGGGTTCGTGCCTTAGATCAGGCAATACATCTTCAAAGGAACTCTTCTCCCAAGACGGTAACAACTCTCACCTTCTCTAAACTCCACCCACCCATACCTTACTCTGGCTGTCACAGCTGCCTCACTTCCACCACCCGCACTAATTCTGTCCCCTAGGTATGTGCCTCCTTGCACTGTTTCCACCTCATCACACACTTTCCACCTCCTTCTCTCCTCCCCACCTCCCTTCTTCATCTTCCACACCCAACACAACTTGCAAACGGGGGTCACTCGCTTCATTTTTGTGCATCTCACATGAATCCATTTCGCAAACCACACTGTAATTTTGCCCTCACCCCTCTTTCCACATATTCCGCATGGATCCACCTTACACACACCTCCCATCTCCCCACTCCCCATCACTTTAGTCTTCCCAAGGGTTACCTTCAGGCCCTTACTCTCGAAATGCCTCTTCCACTTCCCAAACTTCTCCCTCGAACCCTCCATTGTCCCACACATTAAAACTAATTCCATCCGGCTTACAGCATCTGACTCATGAAACCTTCTTTTGCACTCTCCGTAACCACATCAGACCACAATTGCAAACACAACTTCGACAGCACAGAAGCCCTGATGCAGCACCACCTTTACCTCAAACAACTCAGACCCTACTCTAACCTTGTCAAAAGAAGGAATTTTTAATTTTTTTTTAAATAATAATATCGGAATCCCAATATAATTCAACTGTGCTGGAAACTAGTTATGAAATACTGGCAAAGAGCACCATATACACGTCTCACGCATCTATTAGTTATTCCATTGTTCCAGCAGTCACAGTTTTAGGTCATTTTCCATGAGTGGCACTATGCCAATGGACGGACAGAAATTTGTTTGGTTTCCCGTGTCTGCCGTTAACATTATAATGAGTATCCTGATATGATTATAATACAAAATCATTCTTTTATGAAAAAACACACTTTTGAGTCTACCCTTCACAGGTACTATTTTACCCATAACAATACCCAACACATCTGTGCAAAAATCTCACTTTTGAAAAGTGGGGGCGCTCGTCCAAATGTGCTGATATGCTTTAGTACAAAACAAGGTTCCGAAAGCTTCATGCTTTGCTTACAATCCCTTCTGCTTACCACCTCTCTTTTTGGGAAAAAATGGAACAAAAACCTATTTAAAATTTGTTTTCCTGTAATATTTTATGTGAACAATTTTGCAAATTTGTATTTGAGCAAGGAAGACTCAAATCACATTCACAAAAAAAGTTTGTCCATCATTTTCCACAGGAAACATGAACTTACTTGAAAAGGACAAGCATTGGAAAAATCTTCTTGACTACTACAGAAAAAAGGGCTGTGTTCTGCGAGGCCCGTGAGTTCCTCCCTCACAAGAAGTAACTGCTCAGAGCTATGAGGCAAAACCTAAAGCCATCCAAGAGTAAATGTGATTCAATAACATTTTTCAAGTGTGTTTTTTATTTCAAGTGTGTGCTCTTTGATATTTAACATTCAATGTATATAATACAGTTCTTTAATGATTCTTTTCATCACATTTTAAATTGGTGTAGATTGTGTATGAATTTACTGCATGTGGATTTGATATCGGTCTGGCCTATATTATGTCAACTTTTTTGTTGTAGAGTGGTAGGAATATGGTCATTCAAAGTTGGACCATGTTGGAAGACATCTTGACCTGTTTTTGACATTATTTCTGTAAGATCACAGGACTTGTTTGCATGGTGAAAAATAGCTCTGAATACAAAATATAAACAGCTTTTTAGTTGGTTACCATGTACATGATAAATGATACAGCTGTTAGTAACATGTACTGGGACACCCCAGCAGAATTGGTGTCCTTATGTCATTTGCACTATATATGATAGCCATTACCTAGATAAGAAGCGTTATTTGGTTATATTTTTGTGTCTAGCCTGTTTAACAACTAAATTTGTTATTTGCTGAATTGTTAATACACATTTTTTAAAGACACAGTATCCATTTTTTTCATGTTTAATTATGACATGTTAATATATTTGGTTTAAGACTATTAGAAAATTATCAGGCCAAGAATGTTTCAAAGCTTTTGGAAAATACTTAAAGCCAAAACAATTGTTGGTGATTACATAACATGAATCGATCTTTTATTCCATGTCCATCCTGCATGGAAAGACCCATGTACATTTTTTGGCAGAATAGGACATTGATGCAATTGATGCAACAGCTGCTTTTAGTAATTTTACAATTCTTTCTCGGTTTTTCTACTCCAGTTTTAGAATGGTCATGATGTATTTTATGTTGACATTTATTTGTGGTCTTCCTTTATAATATGTTCTATGTACATTTTTCTGATGTATCTTTTTTATATTTTTTTTCTATTGTGTATTTGTAATAAGTGCTTTTATTTTATATTGTTTGTTGTATTTGTATTTTTATACAGGACTTTGGTTCTAAGGTGCTTAATAAATGCCCATAATATTATATCAAGCCTTCACCAGCATACCAATATCTTGTAGTGCAGTCATATCACCTGTTCAAAGCTCACCACCTTACTAATTTAAAAATAGAGGCAAGTTTAATGCAATGTATATAGTATCCTCTTTAGCTTCTATGATTGAGCTTACAGATAGTTGGCTGTTCTGGTAAGTGGTGAAATGTTCTTTACTTTTGTCACTTTTGGCCCACTGATGATTGCCTTATTTGCTCGTAATACCACAAATACAGTTTAGTAGTGGATTCCTGAGTTTTTAGATCTATTCTCAAGGATATCTATTGAACCATACATACATGAGATTTGTGTTAGAATCACAAAATGCACCTTCCACTGTTTTCTTTGCAATTTTTTTCACAGGCTTCTAAATGATATGGGTATCTGTGCCTGAACTTTTTAAAAGTTCATGCCCGAAAGGCAATTAATGATGATAGATTTCCTTCCTTACTGAGTGCTCGGCAACTCATTGTATGCTACTTCCCTAGATTGGAGGAACACTTCCTACTGATATTTGTAATATTACTTTTTATATACCATTTCAGTATACATGAAAGCATCATTTCTAAACGTGCACTTTCCCTCGGCTATATAATGGTTATGTGCATCATTACAAAGCTTGTTTATTGTCTGGGCTTTAGTAGCCGATTTATATTTTTTAATTTTATTTTGTACAATTTTAGCTAATGGAAATGAACTGTTGTGTTTGGGCTCTTTTGCCCATTTTCTTGACTGATAGTTTGTACTTACATACTTTGGAATACATGATGTCCCTTCACATGGCACTTGCTTAGATGATCATAACAGGCACCTTAATAATACATGCAATATGCACATTATTTTGTGCTCAACAGTACAAAAAGTGAATTGATGTCCTTTATATTTTTGTATATACTTCAGTGGATCTCTGGAACATTTGTAGAGTGTAACTCTGCTGCAGAAGGATTAAGAGGCTGAGAAAGAGTTAGAATTTTATAAATGACTGATGTAACAATAGTATAATTTTGAAGGGAGAGAGAGAGACGATTAAATGAAGAAGATGTGTAATATGTAGAGGGGAGTCAGGAGGAAGAAAGTAGATTGACTAGTCATGCAAGAGACATGCAACCAGACGGCCTAATTAGGAATGTGACCACCTTAAAGACCCCATAAGGTGACTGGGACTTTTGCCTGAGTATCTGACCAATATGTCCAAATTTATGAATGTATTTTTGTGTTTTACCACTTTAAAAGGATCATTATTTTATTATTGAGTTTCAACTGTCATCCCATCATGTCAACGATTGACCTTTTACTATAATGTGACCCTCCCTGGGTCACGTATGGGGGGTGTCCACTCTCTTCTTTTATTCCCAATATCACAAGGATTTTATGTTTGTTTGTAGATTTTAACCTTTGACCTTTAACTTTTGAACTTTGGAGTTAGAGACTATCTAGACTTTCCCTACCATTATGTTATCACTGTACCAATAATGGGCTTTATCTGGCTAAATTAGCTATATGTCAGCCTATAGAAGACAATTTTATTTTTTTAGCAAACCATTTGACCCCCTTAATGAACCTTGACCCCTTAATGACCTTTGACCCCGATATAAAGGGATTTTACCTTTTCACCATAATGTGACCCTGGGTCACGGATGAGGTCACTGTCCCTTGTTTCTGTATTTCCGATGTACTCAATCGGATCTTTTGTCAGATTTTGACCTTTGGGGCCATTGCTTGAATTAAATTGCTATTTTTGATATTCCGGTAAAATAGGATTGTTATTATTTTTTTTGTCAATCGTAATGAATTTTAACATTTTGTAAAGGGTGTGTCTGTCTTTCATGTGTGTGTGGATAAATTGAAACCATTTCTTTTGATATATGTGAATTGCAATATAAAATGTCTAATTATGATCTGCCTTTTAAATTTTAATTGTAAATGCCCTAGCACATGTACAGAGATTTTTTAGTTGCAATAAGTTGCATGTAGATTGACCAACATGCTGCAATTTGCTTTGAAGCAAATTTTAATATATGTGAGTTTTTCTAGTCACATTTGTTGCATAAAAGATATATAAGTTATTTTCTTGATGCTTTGAAGAATGACTTTCAAACTTTTTCCAAAAGGTACCATTATGGAAATGTTAATCAATGCCAGTAAATCAGAGCATTACATTTACTTGTGTACATGTAGCTAAAACATTGTAATTTTCCTAGAAGTATCAAATGTATATTATTATGAAAACATAATTATGTTGTTATCTGTGTATCTTTTATATAACACATTGAAATATTTTGTGTGATGTACATGGTTTTATACTACAATTTTGTACTTTAAATCAGATATAATATATATCTGTGCATATACTATATATAACTGCAGTCACACTTTAGCAATAGGTGTCGTAACATTGGAAGACTGCATAAGAGAAATCTATATAATTATGAAAACATAATTATGTTTATACGCTGTGTATTCTTTTATATAACAGTGAAATATATGGTATGATGTACATGGTTTTATACTACAATTTTGTACTTTAAATCAGTATAAATATATCTGTGCATATACTATATATAACTGCAGTGGCCACCTTATCAATGGACGGAACATCATTGGAAGACTGCATAAGAAATGTTGGCATACATTTTTCCATTTGTGGCTTCTTTCAATTTATTACTTTTATGTAGCTATGGTGTTATAGTAAGAAAGAACTGTATGCTTTCAAAAGTGTCTTAACACACAAACGCACACAGAAACAACACACATATTCACACTGTCCCAGCAGTGAAACAGTACCTTTTCATGTGCATTTTTGATATATTGGTATGGATTTTTTATTCATCCATCATTTTGTCTGGTTTTGTTTTTCACACCAATTTTAATTTTCATGTTATGGGTTTAACTTAATTATATTTGCTTGCACTGAGAGGTTCCCATACTGAGGGTTTGCTTTATTTTTTACTTTGTCAGTTTAGGTGAAGTGACTGTCAGACTTGTCCTTTTGTAAACCCTTGTTATTAGTTGATTTTTTTGGGGGTGATTTGTTTGGGTTGGGGGCCCAAAGATTTCATTAAAACCTCATGCTGGGAGATTTTGTTCATATTCTCCAAGTACTTGTGTGCATTACATAGGTTCCTTGAAACCTGAGATTATTGCCCATTTCCCACAAGTAATGTTTGATAACCCTCGTCTACAACATGCCAAAATGGTGGTTACCATCCCCTTTAGATTTAAACGTCCATTACTTAAGTGTGGTTCCACAGAATAGCTTAGAATATATTCTTTCTTTCTTTTGGTATCAAATAAGTAAAAACATTTCTATATGACCTCATGATGACAATTCAAGGCTAGTATGAAAAAAATTGTATATATGTGATATTTCCGATTTTGCTTGCTTGCGGACATGGCGAATCATTTTGACGTCATACTAGGTATTTACTGCTTCAGCCACTACTATAAATAATAAGACTATTTTTTTTTAAAACAGGTTGGTTCAAAGGGGGTTCACAAGAGGTTTTTTGCCTTTCCTAGTTTTAAGGATTCATTTTAACCTCAATTGCAACTACCTATAATACTATTCCTTAATCTTTGCTGTTCCAAATGGTTGGAAAAGAAAGAAGTGTCAAGAGGGGGGATGACAATTCTACTATTCAATCATTTCAGGAGGAAATGCTTGTCAAACATGGAAGATTGACGAAGTGTGTAAAAGGATTTCACCATGTTTGGCAAGATTTTCAAACCTCCAATTTCAGAAGGATAAAATGTCTTGTTCTTTAATGAATGGATTTAAATTGGAGAGAAATTTATCAAATTCCATTTGCCTCCTCCCGATCAACTCAAACTTAGGTTCAGTTAAAATAATTATATATATATTGGCATAAATAATAATTATTTGAATTTGGTTTTGTTAACACAAATCTATGTTCCTTTGCAATAATGGAATAGAGGCAATACAGCCTCTTTTGGGAATGTAGATAGTGCGATAAAACATGTTACGGGATTGGCGATGGTGGCCAACTTTTAATTTAGCAACTCAGTCTTTAGATGCATGCTACAGGTTGTTTAGGTGCTATGATTTGGGTCTGAACATGGGTGGTAACCAGAGGGAGTGTGGAGTCCTTCCCACAATGCACAGTTTTGAGAAATATTGCCTCGTTGGGTTCTGGAAGTCGTGTCTCTGGATAGGAAAAGCCTGCCGCTTGCAATCATTTGACATAAAAAAGTGCCTAGTAATTTTTAGCATGATTATGAAATGTTTTTGTTCTTAGGAATGAAAAGTGCCCAAAACCTAAGTACTTACATGGGTTTTGTGCAGTGCAGTGTGACACTTTGCGATGCATTGTGCCATTGATTCGGAAAACACCTATAGATGCTTCCTACCTGGGCCCACTTGTGGCCTCGCTTAGTCTTATGTTTACCCTGTTTAGGCTATACTTTTGTTTACTGGCCACACCCCCTGCCTGGAGTTTGACCTTATGAGATCAGAGGTAATTTAATCAACAGTAATAGGTGCCGGAGTAGAAGTAATAATAGTCCGTCATATCATAGTCCGGCTAACCGGTAAAGAAATAGGGCAACTCGATTCAGTGACTATTCATGCAACATTAGTTCGCACTTATTCCGTGTCGATTGAGCAGGACTGTGGTCAGGGCCGCCGAGAGAAATTGCGGGCCCGGGGGGAAAATTGGAGTGACGGGCCCCCTTTTACATGTATTGATGCGAACTTAATGGGTGTTTTTGTGCGAATTGTTCAGATTAGAGTGTTTATGGAGACGGCCCCGGGTGGGTTGCGGGAGGGCCCTGGGCTGTCCCCCTCACGCGTTGAAGCACGGAACCTTGCAATGTCACTTTCAAAAACACATTTTCTCGTGAACATTGATAGAAAACAAATAGAGATCGTTTCACCTGTTTTAATGATCACGATACGAAACCGTTTTTTTAAAAAGTAAAATATAACTTGATGGTTTTGTTTGTTTGAAAGAATACTACATAACATGTTCATGGAGAGTTCATATGAAGCGGCACGGGGATGGGTGCAGACACGAAGCAAGGAACCCTTGCAATTTTCACTTTCCAAAACACATTTTTCCTGATATTTGATGAAACAATAGGATTTGGTGAGTAGTCCACTTTAAAATCATGACCAACGTTTTATAAAGTCATCTGCATTAATTTTTATTAACCGAGCGTAGTGCGAAAAAAAATGGAAATTTCGTGGCGGGAAGAGTATTTTCTCAACGTAAGTAAGTGTCATTGTCGCAGGAGGTGAAACGGGCCCCTGTATCCGCCAATACTCTTCTTTCTCCTCTCTCCACCACTCTCTCTCCACTTTCTCTCCATTCCGAGTTTTATCAAAACCACAAGGCTGAAACTTTTAGTTTTAAGGACCCAGGGCCCCCTAGGACCCGGGACCGGGGTCAATTTACCCCTTTGACCCCCCCTTCGGCGGTCGGGTACTGAAGTGGATTTACCATGGACTATAATAATGTCACAGAGGTAATGTATATTTCTTGCATAGGTTGGCGAATTTGTAATAGTATGATTTGTTTTACATGTTTTAAATAAAAAGTAAAAAGATAAAAAAAATAAAAAAAATAAAAAAAATAGTAAATTTTTTTTAAAGGTGTTGCAAGATACTATACAAGTATGATAGGTGGCCCTTGAATCCTCATGTGAGGATTAAGCTGCGATTTGGTACCAAAAATTATGATCAATTTACTAGGGGTTTGCATATAGTAAATTAGTCTGTCTTTGGTTTGGATTATGCAAAATCAGGTTGGTAGTCTTTGTTTTTACTTTCCGGGCATTTGTTGTAGTTTTAAGGGTGGTGACATCTATTAGGAGTCTGATGTCTCGAGATCATTATGTGCCACAGTGTCTGTAGCGTCCCAATACCTCTCGGGGCAGGCGCCTTTCAAAAAAATTTGAAATTCTGTTTGGAAGCTCAAGTACAACAATCTTGGATTTCCGTTTACAAAAGCCATGGGTTGTCGGTGCTGCCTAGATATTTTGATATAAAGTGGCTACTAAAGTGACAGGAGATGATTTTTTTTTAGGATACAAATTTCTCTGCAAATGACACAGGATTTGATTGTAGACCACCTACCAAGAACTTCCGAAGGTTGATTGACAAACAAGTACACAGAAAACAGCAAACCTGTTTTGAACTTGCCTGACTATTGTGATTGTCCCATAGAACACCGTGCTTTGCTTTCTGTCGTGCCCACGGCTGAAACCAGGTCTGTTATACGAGACCTGAGATGTCCATATCCTGGTCAAGTGTACAGAAGAAATGCTCTAAATCGGCCTTATTTATTTATTGTAAAAAATCAATTGACCGACCCGACTACGACCCTTCCGATTTTCAGGCCAAAAGGGCAAACAAACTTTTTAAGACCTTATCTAGGGGTTCTCCCTTTTTTGCACACTACAGATCATCCCTTTTCAGTGGGCCAAAGATTTTCTACAGCAATATTTATACGATCCTTTATGGGAAAAAAAACCCAACCAATCGGGTTAGCGTAGAGTAGAGGATGATCTTGGAGGTAACCCCACCAGAAGCACAGCCCTGGCCAAAAGTTAGTACAAATTAGGTATACCTAATATGTACCTATTAATGTACTAATATGTACCTATTCAAGGTGCCACCTTTTGGAACCGATAAATAGATACAAGTTAGATAAAATTAGGTACATTTACCTTGAACATGTGAATAAGCACAGGTACCTAATATGTATATAATTATATACTATTTACAAATATACCTAATGTAGGTGTATGTACTAATGTGTACCTACTGCATGGCTTTTACCTATCATGATCTAAATTATACCTATTGGCATTTCAGAAGGGGCCATGTACCTAAAATGTATCTATTGGCATGTATCTAAATTATACCTACAAGAATGTAACTAAAATGTCTCTAAAATTATTACCTATGGTGTTCCAAAAGGGGTCATGTACCTAAAATGGATCTATTGCATTGTACCTAAAAATATACCTACGAGAATGTTATAAAATGTATCCTAACTGAACCTATTGGTGTTCCAAAAAGTGGTTCATGTACTAAAGTATCTATTGGATGTACCTAAAATATAGACCTACAGATGTACCTAAATGTACCTCTAAATTATACCTATTGGTGTTTCCAAAGTGGTCATACTAAAATGTATCTATGGGCATGTACCGAAACTAACCTACCAGAATGTACTAAAATGTATTAAATTATAACCTATTGGGTTCCAAAAGTTGTCATGAACCTAACATATGTATGTATAGTACCTATGCTGTACCTATGATGTACCTGCCTGTACCCAAGGAGGTGTTAATGCGGAGGTGGCCGGTTCGAATCCACAAAGCACACATTTTTTTTAACACTTGAGTGCGTGGTAATCTCCCCGGAAAAGAGTAATAACTATCTTATCATACATAAGGAGAGATTCAAAGGGTAGCTACCGCAGTACGGGGTATATTTTTGTTCAGGACAGTGAGAGAATATTCAGAGGCGTACGACACATACATCAGGTCGGTGGACGCATACGCGCGATTTCATTTACAAAGAGGTATTGATCCATTTGTTCCACGGTGGGCATGATTTTTTTGTTTTATAATTACTTTTTTAGGGAAAAAATATTTGTTTTAATAAAGAGGGCCTTCGGCTTCACCCGGCATGGGGATTCGCGCATGGTAATTCTTTACTCGCAGTTATCAGTGCTCGCCTTCACCTGATAACTAATTAATCCTTGTCTACCTAAAATTTCAAAACAAATATATATTAATCGTATACTGTTCTAATGATATCTGCTAGGAACTGATGAACACCTTAGGTCCTAAACACCTATAGATGATAACTAGCGCTCCTCTGCCAAGCCTGTTTGTTAGCTCAATTGGTAAGAGCACCATGCTGGAAATATGGAGGTTGCCGGTTCGAGTCTGGCGGCGCCAAGCCACAATGGTTTTCTTTTCAACACTTGCGTGCGCTGCAATCTCCAGGGAAATTTTAATAAATTATCATATTACCTTGCCAGGATGTTCTCAAAATCTAATTTAAAAAACAAGGATTACAGGCTTGATTCAAAAGAAGAGAAGTTTTACATCATGTTGTTGCTGGCTTTGTAAAAAAATCTTAAAAGAAATACACAGTAAATTTTAATTATAATGTCATTGGAAAGATCACTTTCTGCGTTTCTGATTTTTGAATTAAAAATATTTCTGAATTTGATCATGCCAAAAGTTCTACTTCATTTGAATAAAAAACACACATGTTCCCAGCTGCACACATTAGGCAACTTGCAGTAATTACTATTTAGGCCTTAAATCAAAGTGTTGACTCACATTTCGACTAGGTTGCAACATTTATTGTCAAAATGAAAAAAATTTGGTTGTATACCTCAGGCTTACGATGACTAACCATCAGCAAATATTTTTTTTTTTTTTAAATCAATCAAATGCGACAAAATGTAAATGATAATAATTATTCTTGGATCGCCCATGTCTTGCACTGTTTCGTTTTGGTGGACGTCTTCTTACGAAAGAAACGCCCCCAGGGCAATGAGTAATGTTATCAGTTCTTTGAACAAACTTAATTACAAAAAGCAGAGTTTCATAATTATCATCATGGGAAAATATTATTGCACTCTTTGATTATTGGGAATATGGGTGGAGGGGCCTAAAAATGAATATTAAATTTAATAAAGGAGAACCCGTACAACGAATAATATTAAAACAATATACACTATAACTCATTATTGACCACATATCAGAGGGTTCATGAAAAACGGAATTCTTACCCAACCAATGAATAAAACCATCTAGTCTGTCTGACCATGTGCTATTAAAAGCGCGCTAGTGTATAAACGTGTTATGCGATACGACCGGCACGTTTAGGTCACTAACATGCCATAGGACATACAAAATTATGAAAGCCTAGGTGTGAAAGATGCAATGACGCTACTGTGCCGTCGTATCGGAATACACAAATACATATCCCATATACATAAGCGCGAATTTCAAATAGGCGCCATGGTCAGATAAATGCCTTTTATCGTTTTATGGGTTAGTATATTCCGTTTTCTCATGAAACCAAACTCCATATGGGTTCAATAATTGTTTGATAGCGTATATTATGTTAGTTATAATTGATAAAGGAATTCTTTAGAAAAAAAATACCTTTGTTGTGTTTGACAACAATCGGAGCTTCCGTTCAAAAGTTATGGTCGAAAATGTCGCCTCAGGACTTGAAATTCGCAGCTTGAGGAAACAATAAAATTTAATTAAATATATAAAGATTCAGATTTTTGCAAGTTTGAACCAAAACCATAAACTTTTGAAAATCGGACGCTCCGATTGTGTTCAAAACAAAAGCAAAAGAAAGGTACTGTTTAGTTTTCTCCTTATTTAAATTTTAAATGTTCATTTTAGCACCGCCACACACCATATCCCCTTAATGAGATAATATCATGCACATACAACAAACTTATTTATAATTAATTTAGAAGCAATTATATAGAAGAAAGTACATTTGCGCAGTTTGTTTGCCCACGGTGATTCGGTGATTCCTGGGCTTCCCCTTTGTTTTCACCGCCGATTGTGACGTCAACCTGGCCCGGGGGCTTTGAGTCTGACGGTTTGAGTCAGCGCGAACATCTATCCCAGGGAGTACTAACGTCTCAGAATTAACAAATATTTGGAAAAAAGAAATCACACTTTTTCGGGATATCTTAGTTAGTGAACCATACAAAAATGAGAAATATTGATAGTGCATGCAAGCTCCACCACACTTCAATGACCCAGTCAAGCTTATCAATCAGCATGATGAAGCTAGGCTAGCCGACATTCACAAACTTAACCTTCTTAAAAAAAAAAAAATACTTACACTTCAAGGGATTCGCAGCGATTTGCAAATCCGAAACATCAAAAAAAAAATAGTAAACTTCATTATTTTTATAATTTGTTACTGGCATGGATATAACCTGCAAGTGGTTGGCTTGAAATCGTGTATTAAAGACAAGGCAGTACATTTTTTTAAAAAAAAAAAATTTTTTTTTTTTTTTTTGGTTCTAATCTTATACGTGCTTATATTATCAAAATTACGAATTAGGTTGATGAAAAAAGCCTTCCCCATGGAATATCGCATGATCAATACAGTTGACCTCAAACAAATATTATGATCTTGTTTATTCTGTAGGGCCAATACTGGTGTAAACCACAACAGTCTGTTTAGTGCAGATTTTGAGACGCCGTCACTGTATGCCTATTTGCGCAAATACGGCGTGACCAAATTTCCTCAAAATTAATAATTTTTTTTTCACTATTTGGTGTTTGTTTCTACATTAAACCAGTTATATGGAATTTACACAACTTACCCCTGATTTAATAGGTAAACTCATGCATTTCAAATTTTTTTGATTCTCTCGCATATCGCGCTAATCCCTTTAAACAGGAATTGGACGAACTTGAGCTAGCATGGCTAGTCTACTCTAGGTATGAGTCTAGGGTAGATGACTAACATGCAGTTATTCCGTTTGAGGCTGGCCGAATTCATAGGGTGGTGGCACAAATACCCACAATTCGTCGCGACTGCGTCTAATCCAAACACTGCAATGAATCGAACTAAGCTGATTTTGTTCATTTTTTGCAGGTTTTGCACTGGCCATCAGGCCATTTTGCACCGGAATCGGGCCATTCTACAGCGGCCGTTGGCCGGCAACGATTTCGGATTCAAAATAATTTACTATAATCTACCGCTGTCCCCCTCGCCCATTCCAGCTCCAGTGCTGAATTTGTAATCCGGTCGAAAATGTGGTGGTACTGCTGAATCAGGTTAAATAATTCACACTAAATTGCTTTAATGCAATTGTATGTAATACTACAGCTTAAAATTGGACCAACTCATGAAATAAAATATACACGAAAACTACTTTGCTACGCTACAATGTTGCCAACAAAAATTTCCGCCGACCGCGGCAAAGGGCCGCACCAAGGCCCGCTCCCCATGGCCAAAAGTAAGCCCACTTTTTCATCACTTGTCAGGGGGGGGTAGGACAATGCAACCTAGCCCAGCAACCGCCATTTTCAAAACGGCATCAACTTTCCCGGGTGCTAGTGTTTTCATCAAGACCCAACGGTAGGAGGGCGCTCTTACGCATATCGACGGTCCAACACAGACTTGACTAAAGACTATGCCGGGTCACGACTATTTAAATCTAAATGACCGTTATTTGAATATTTACGTTTATTTGCAGCGGGGTTAATCCACTAACCCCGACGGATTTTGAAGTCAATACTTTTTTCTTAATTTATCATGATATACCAAGATCTTTGACAAAGGTTTACTAGAATGATTTTTTTTTAATGTCACTGGACCGAGACTGCCATTGTAAATGCCCGTAGCAGTTCCCCCAAAACCATATAAGGCGGCAGGCGCGTTGTTGGTTCCGCTTTTAGAAATCCCCCATGCCCAATTTTAGCAATCGTTTCCTACCCCCTGTCACTACTTGTCGCTTAGCGCGTGTGAGGCGCTATTTTAACGAAAAAATTAGCCATTTTAGGCTCATTCTTTAAACTATTTTTTTTAATTATTTTTATATTTTTTAAAAAAATTAAAAAAATTAAAAAAATTTTTTTATTTATTTTTCTTTATTTTATATTTTTATTTATTTATATTTGTTTATTTTTTTATTATATTATTTTTTTTTTTTGTTTTCTTTCTTTTCTTTCCTTCATTTTTTGTAATTTTTAAAAAACAAATTTTCTTTATTTATTCTTTATTTCTTTATTACCAACACCCGCATTATCTATTTTGCCACATTTGCCCTAAAAAAGCCTGTTTATGTGGTCCCGGATAAAACCGGTTGATGTACTGGCGATAATACCAAGATAAATCATAGCCGAATACCACAAAGTTGATTACCGTATATATTGTTACGAATACTGTCAAGAATGGTTCCGTTTTTTTAGTCCTCTGAATCCCGCGGCATCGGCGGCACATCCTTTTGATTATATTCGCAACAGCTTAGCCAGGTTTTAATTGCCCTCTCACACAGTTTCACCCCAAAGTGAGCCGGGAATTATCCGCTACCCCTTGTGCCCATTATGACGTCACTTTTTGTTAGGATAATTCTTTGTGATAAACCCTGAGTGAGCACCTACTCCCCCGTCGTGTAAGAACACATCCCTAACATCTGGTGTTAGTTTTAATTGCCCTCTCCGTTTCCACCCATGACGGTCACTTTTTGTCAGGATAATGATGTTTGTTGTTTATAATACCTGAGTGAGCACCTACCCCCCCGTCGTGTAAGGCTGACAAAGCGCTCAGATCACGGGATGAAAGACTGATGAAGTTGAGAGTTACTATTGTTGTCATACCGAGCGAGTAGCTACCCCTGTAGTGAATGCAGGTAAGGAATTTTCATGACGAAAAGGGAAGGTGCATATCACACTTATGGACCCCCCTCCTTTTTCAAACGTTCTTCGGAGCTCGAAATCATTTTGTAACAGAGGGAAAAGGATACCCGGCGGTGCCCGGTGCTGGTGCCGCGCCTTGGTACTATGAAAAGTAGCCCAATTTGGGGCAACCCGCGCGCCTTTTTTTAGGCGCGGCCGCATTTAAAAGTCGCCCATTGTGCGGGTAAACCGCCGTTGCACATGATACGCTAGAATTGGAGACGGGTCCTGTTAGTAGCCCGTAGAAAACAATATCGTCGGGCAGTCTGAGTTATGGAATTTGGGAGGAAATTCCTAAATTTTTAGCGAGTAAAATTGCACATTTGTATTTAATTAATTAAAACATACTAACAGCTGCGATTGGAGTTGTTTCTCTTTCTAATGGTTGCCTTTTAAACTGTAATTTTTTGTTTTTTGATCGCATAAATGAAGTGGTTTTCTCTCCAGTCATGCCAGTGCAACAAATTCCGTCACGGGTGCAAAGGTTGGAGAATTCTTAACATTTTTATGGTTTCCACTACTAGCATTTTTGTGCCTCTTTTTATGCATTAGATTTTTTTATTTGTTTCAATTGATTCGTTTTCTAACAATTCTAAGACATAATCATAAGCATGAAATAGAATTCCCAAAAACCAAACACCTATTGAATTTTAAATTACAATATTTTGCTGATGGTCTTTTCTTTATAAAAAAAACCCAGAAATTATGTTGCGCAAACGGGTAAGACTTTTAAAGGCTGATAAAATTCCCCGTTTACTCATTCATAGAATACATTACAAACTGTAACAGCATAAAATTTGTATCCTACATGAGTATCATACATATGGCTGTTTTCAATACAGGAATATCATTGCAAACAAGTTGATGTTGATCTTGTAGCATGATTCCCTACATGATTCATATGTAACTGTACAGTTGCAAAATTGAAATAATAGCTGCTTGTGCCCAAAAAATTACCAGTGTAAATATATTCCCATTTTAGGTTTCGTGGTGGTTATGTGAATATTATTCTAAGTCCAATAGGGTTGGCTTTATGCCGGCAAAAACTGGTTTTTGGCCAGAAATGGTTTAAACCTGGTTTAACCGGCATAAACTGGTTTAAACCGGCCAAAACTAGGAAATGTCTGAGGTCGTCATGCAAACATTTTAATGATCGTCATACTAAATTAATCCCTCTTTACCCTTACTTCAGATAATCACATACCTTGCATTAATTTTATTTTCTTCAATTACAAGAAGACATAAACAAAAACGAGGATAAACCTTGTGAAAAAAAATAAAACGAAAAGTCAAGTGTACAATTTTTTCAAAATTTGCAAAGATCTGCAGCAGAACTCAAAATACCCGCTGTTGATTGACTTACACTTCAATCTTTTGGGATACTTCTCTTCTTTTTTTCGAAATTGTATTCATTTTATTTAACTATTTAGATAAATTTATTTATGTATAGCAGATCAATTTTAAGCTACATGTTGAATTTTCGGTCCATTTTCCATATTTTCTCTAAGGTTAACTATGTATTAAGTATGGTATACATATGCGAGTCTATGATTTCATGTAATACATAAGTATGGTAACTAGATCAAACTGTATGTATCATATGTAATTAAAAAGATGCCAGAAGTTTTGTTACTTTATTTTCAACCACTTTTTTCTGTAATTGTTTCTATACTATATTAATAATTAAAAAAAAAAAAAAACCAACAATTACAATCTTTTTTATATTATCAAAGCAGTTTTTTAACAAATTTGAGGTTTTTTTTTGCCAAATTAGGGTGGCATAAACCTTGCGGTTTAAACCGGTTTAAACCAGGTTTAAAACCGGCGGTTTAAACCGCCTGGTTTTTACCGGCCAACCGTCCCAAATTGTATATTTTAAATACTCTATTTGAAGTGGAAACATATTCTAACGTCCAAATAGGTATAGTTTAGATACATCTAGCAATAAGAAAAATATTCTAAGTCCAATAGGTATAGTTTAGATACATCTAATGCAGAGAAAATATTCTTATGTCCAAATAGGTATCTTTTAGATACATCTAGTGCAGTGAAAATATTCTAAGAAATTCCAAATAGGTATATTTTTAGATACATCTAGCAAAATAGAAAAATATTCTAAGAAGTTCCCAAATAGTATATGTTAGATACATCAATGCAGAAGAAATATTCTAGTCCAAATAGTTTTATTTTAATACATCTAGTGAAGTGAACAATATGCTAAGTCCTAAATCTATAATTTAGATACAAATTAGGTACAATTGCCTCACGCCAAAGTGAGTAGATACACAATTAGATACTGTCAGAATGTACCTAAAATATACCTTTTGAATATTAGATACAATTTGATACTATTAGGTACAAAATAAGGACACTAGAGTGTACCTATATTTGCCAGTGAGAGTAATATATATCTGAAACAAAGCAGTACGGTAGTCTGCCCCCTTTGGTAGATTGAAGAATCACTTGATTTCTTGATTAGTAGGGCTTTCTCTGGGTCTTTAAGGAGCTCTTCAGGCAGGTATTAAATCTTACTATGTTTACAAGGTTTCTTCTTGCTTTAAAATAAAATTGTTCCCTTTGCTTTAAAGGTTTGCAGTGAGAGATTTCACTTAAAGACACTTCAGTTGATTTGAAAAATATTTGAAATTTGCCAGGGAAGCGCTTCAAAGTGAAGGATTTAAGTATGTGAATTCTCATAAGTTACCTTTATCAGCTGTAGAATTGACAGGAAAAGGAAGAAAATGGCAGTGTTCCAAGATACGATTTCCATTCAATACGTGTTTGTGTAAGTGTCCGTTCGGACAAGTATGACTTCAAATCTCGATTCGTCCTATGAGGTTGCTTCTGCGCTCTTATCATTTGCAGCGCGTATGTTCGATACTGTAATTGTTACATAAGGCAAAAATCTGATTTTTGATGAGGTTTTTCTTGCGATTTAGCAAATCACTATAGTGTCTTTACAGGTCTGTCCCCCCAAAATGTAAAGCTTTCTATAAAAGTGTGAAATTTTCATCTACTCTATAGGAAGCAAATACAAAATTAAGCCTTTTAATATTGAAAATTAAGCAATCAAAAACTCACCTTTTGTTTTTCGATTTCAAGGCACATACAAGGTAAGAAAATCTATTGGAGAGTCTATATCTTACTGGAAATTACTACACTGGCACATAATGGATGCCCAAAAAATCTCTTGTGCACCTTTAAACAAGTATTTGCTGGAAAATCACAAACTCTTAGGTACCTAACCGGGCCGGGTACTTAGTCTCCACGTTCCACCCATAATTAAGGACATTGAGGGACATTCCAGGATAAGGCCATCAAATTTTTTTGAGGGGATTCCTCACAAAACCTGTGGAGATCTATGGGTCATATATTATCTACCATTTGTGTTGTTGATAACATCGAAAACCTAGGGAGATGTAAAGTAGCCCTCATTTCATATGTTTGTCTGTTGAATTTGAGGTAGATAAGATTGTAACCAAACTTCTGAAAAATAATATTTTCAATTATCCTAACCGAAATGAATCAAAATTTACATCGCGTATTTTGTATTTGCCCAATAAAGGAGTTGACATGTGACGACAAAGTTGGAAAAGAACAAAGCACTGCCCCAACAATATGCCTGCGCACCTTCAGGCCATGTGCTTTTAAAATTCGTTACCAATCAGTATGATAGTTAGGGAATAAAATGCTGTTGGATGGACATATTCTTTGCACCCTAATCATCGACAGGTGGATAATTTGGTATTGTAAACGTTGATGTCACGTCATTATATTACAGTTTAGTTGTATAAGGTGATGATTGAACAGCTCTGCTGATATTGGTTTACTGAAAGAACCTGAAAATAAAAGTATTTTGGATGATGTCCAATGTTGCAAGGTCATCTTGTGATATTTGGCAACTTCGTTCTAAATAGTGGTTTCAATTTTACACATTTCAGTGCCCCCAATTAGTAATTTATTATTTTGAATATGGTGAAGAAAATTGGAAATTTGGGAATTAACTGTGTACTGCAGAAAATATGCAAAGATTGTATACATTGTATTGTACAAATGATATCTGCCAACTTCGCCTTTGATCCCAATGTCTGAAATCCCCTTCAAAGACAAACAAATGAGGCTTGGGCATCTGTACCACAAACAACAACCACAAACCCCCCCAAACACACCCCCCCCCCCCCCACCACATGTCCCGGAAAATCTGCTTTTTGTATGAAATCACAAACTTTTTGTTGATTAAAAGCTTTGCTCAAGAATTTGGAATGTCAAAAACACAATACAATGGTGGTTGCACAATCACTGATCGCATCAATATACAGGAATATCCTGTTTATCGTCCTTACTCTAGAAGTGTCCACTATGTTTGGGGTGATAAATCCAAGTCTATAAAACATAGTCCTGAAGATAAGTTCAAGGCAGCTCATTAAGATGACAGGATCTATTGGCGTCTATGGTTGACAAAATATTTAGGCCGGTATAATTGTCGGGTGCAAAATATCTCCACATAGTTCATCTATCGCAATGCCATTTTAGGACAGAAATCCCATCCTTTGATTTCAAAACCGAAGCGCTTAGCTTCAAAGACAATAAATAGCAAAGACTTTTTATTCCAAAAATATATAAGGAAAAAATCCTGGCAGTAATACTTACTCGGGTCTACCACCAGCGAACTTTTCTTGTATCAGCACCCCTATCCAGCACGTTCTAGATTTCACAGCTAGTAGCATACATCGCCTCACATTGTCCAGTTGCATTCATGCGGCGCTGATGACATCTCTGTAAATTAACCATTTTACACCATTTTGCTAAACCTGCTTGCAAACATATCTGGAAAATCCCACGGGAAAATCTGCAGCTGTATGAGTACAGTGTGTTCCCCAAAATGCACCTCCTGTTAGATGGTACTATAATTTCAAAATTATTTAAAATTGTTTTGGAATTTTGCCTTATTTTAATAAAGCCTACCTTTTTTCACATTTCATTTCATTCTGATTGCTTCATTGGTTTTGGGAACAAAGGCGATTGAGGAAGCACACACATTTAAGCCATTCTTGCTCTGCATTTCTCTTCTCATGTCGCTGTAATTTCGTTATTTGTGTTCCAATTAACTCAGTCTAAGATTGTCAATGTTAAAATATGAAACATTAAAGACATCCATCTTGACAAATAGGGCGAAATGTTCTCTGTCCACAATGAAATCTGTCATAGCATTTGATGTAACTACTCAAGTTGATTTTTCAGGATTTTAAGTGATTCCGAGTTGGTGGTGGGGTTATTTTCTAAACAAATGGGCCATACCAGAACTTTAAGTCCCGTCAACATCATATCCATTTGTTTTTTAATCCACGCCAGTGCAATTTACAATATTCACACAGATTTTGTCAGACCCGCCAAGATAAACAGTGAAGTTCTGGCAATGTTTCATAAGTCTAAATACTATCCTAAGGTGTAGAAAACACTGTAACGACGATACAAGAGACCGTGGAAAAAACAATACCGACAAATATTTTAGTAATTTATTTTGAACAACAATGCATGATTATAGAAATGAATTTTTTATTCCTGTCAGTTCCATTTAAAGTTTTTTTGGGGCGTGTCGACAATTCCATTCGTTCTGGAAGGGCGTATGCCTTACCCACTAATTCAATAAAATTCTAATGTGACGAGGTCGGATCAGATAAGGCCATAATTATAAAATGTCCCTTTTCTCCACGAAGAAAATAATGCAAGGCAATGCACTGATAAATTCCAAACAAACTTGAATAACCATGAGTTATTCCCAACTCCATGAATAACGGAACATGTCAACATAAGAAAATGATACGAATAAGTAATTATTACTCGTGTCAATTTCAGTCGTCTTCTTGCTGGGAGATGAAGAATCTCCACATCAGAATCCTCCCCCATTTTTACAAGCACATGAGGAATTTCCATATACATATGTGTTGTTTTCCAGCTATGATTTCTTTATATCAACAAAACCTGCTTGCATGCAGTCCTTCAGTATTTTTCGTCACTAAGGAAATATTAGAAAATTACTGTACGGGTTTAAGCTGGTTTACATTTATTAGTCTTGTTCCAGAAATAATGTTGACGTCTTTGTCCAATCACTATCTAAGTACTGAAAGTTTGGTCACTCAATGAACATAACTACAATATTTACGTGCCTAACCTCCTCAGATTAAAGAGGTTCCCGGTTCGAGGGTCATGACATCTTTATCCCCTCTTTGATTGTCTCCAAACAAAGGCATCGATAGAGTGTCTCACCCTTTACGACAATCTATTCAATGAACTGTATGAAGGCCGTCACATATTCAAATTACAAAAAGGTTCATGTAAAATGGGTTAGAGCATGATCTTATGCTGAAAAAGTTGAGCATTTCATCTGTTAATACGCCTTTTTAGTTTTGATCTCAAACATCCTCTCCAGAGTGTTCGTACCACGACAATTGCGTTACAAAAAAAAATGACAGGAAGAAAAACTCAGACTATCAGTACGAGATTTTTGGTAGTGAAAGACAATTACTTTTCAAGGGAACCCTGCTTCGGACGACTTAGCAAACTTGAAATGGGATAATTTGAGGTAGAGTTGCACATAATAGCCTTTGTTTTCAAAATCAGTATCAGACAAAAATTAAAGGAATGTACAAAATAGTTGCAATTAGAATCTGTTATTATTTTGAATAATCTCAGCAAGTATGAAATTATAGCACCAACAACAAGGATTGCATTATTTTGTCAGACTCTGTATAGGAAAAGATTCTAGGAAAGGGGGCTGGCATGAAAGCGATCACCACATTCTTAATTTAGCGTCCGGAATTCCGGTTTTCTTTGCATAATGTAAAGCAGGTACTTTCCCTGGTAGGAATATTTCTCAGAATTTAGGAAAGTGGGGTCTTACATTACTGGTGTGTTGTGTGTATACCATTTTATGTGATTTACTGATTTGGGATCATTGCGGAAAGAAAGCTATTCTGCCCATGGGAACATGTGAAACGTTAATTTGGAGTGATCGTCTTAAATCAAGCATTGGTTTCTTAAATGCAAACACATGTGTGTTTATGTAGAAATGTACTAGCTAAGACACATGTTTGCGACGATATTATGTGTAAAGTGAAACAACTAAGTTGGATTGAGAGATATAACTGATATATTGTGCAGATAGATAAATAACTAGTCTCTGTTGCATCATGTTTCGATATTCTCTTTAACAACATCCTTTGGTAAACCAATTCCCAACGCGAGTGTAAAGGTCCCAGGAAATGAGAGGAATAAACCTACTTACAAATCTGTCAAAAATGATGTCATCACCAACCAAATATGAATGCTTTATAGCCCCTCCTTTGTAGACTTGACAAAACACCATCAATTCTCGTTGATTCCGGGGACCTTTAAGGTGTAAAATTTGTTTTTTTCGTGCACCACAATTGTAGGTTTCATATGTTAAACCACTCATAGTTTACACACACTTAAATGGGATTTACAGTGTGTAATGGATAGATATTATACCTATATTTGAAATTGACAAGAATGGGTTACATAATCTTACTTGCCCTTCGCAAAACTTTTATATGGATAGGATCATCTTTTTGCTCCGCCTTTCCTTTTAAAAGGAATTTTGTTTATAGTACACCGCCAAGGGCGAGCTGACGGGCAGTGCCAAGCATGTTTTAAACTTTCGTTGATGCATACACTCATAACGTTTTAGGCAACTGTTAATCAGCTAGCCGGGAGAAAACATTTTCTGCAAATCAGATTATATCGCCTTGTATTATACTTATGAACATTCATAGCTTTTGTAAATGCACTTCAGGTTTTCATATTGAGTATATGCATAATGTAAAATTTCAATCTATTCATACAAAATCTACCATGACACATGTAGATTTTAAAGATACATAACAGCACGAATATTTTGCATCACTGATATTGAAAGTAAATCCAAACCCAACCGAATAGAGCGGATAGCGCGTACGCTACCACGCACACAAAAATAGGATTCGTTGCCC
Source organism: Ophioderma brevispina (assembly GCA_023653785.1). Taxonomy (NCBI): domain Eukaryota; kingdom Metazoa; phylum Echinodermata; class Ophiuroidea; order Amphilepidida; family Ophiodermatidae; genus Ophioderma; species Ophioderma brevispina. Next base: position 36,622 of record JAMKCH010021610.1, read on the forward strand.
AAGGCAATCGGTCCAAACAGGGCACAGGACACAATGCTACACAAGAAAAGTTTGAATTCCCCGTGCTATAAGCCTTGTGGTTTGTTTGGACCGATTGCCGGGCCAACGAATCTATTACGTGGCACGTATGCGGCGAATAGCGGTCTTCCACTTCCGGATTAGCGGCATCTTGCGGGGTTATGGCTAGTCCATTCCAAATTTCTAGAGACTTTCTAAATTTTAAAGAACGACATGATGTTGGATAGTATGCTTAAAAGTATGGGTTCACACTGAATAGCACAAGTACTTTGAGGTGGGGTATTAAATTGTATGAATGACGAAATTAATGGGAACTATACACCTTTTGTATAGGTTATGCATGAGTGGGTGAAAGACCCTATATTCCCTATCTTTTCAAGCAGGGGGATAAAAATTAATCTATAGAGGGTGTGATGTACTCTCGTCGCTGGCGACAGGGGAGGGTGGCCAAGAAATCCCAATTTTAGACAATCGCATGTTTAACACTTATGCAAACATTGTTTCACGCTTTATTTTTCCGTTGACGTCTATGGAGCCCGGCCTGTGAGGTTCCCACCGGACTAATCTGCTTTCACATCGGCACAAATCAATAAAAATGACTTTATATGGGCAATAGTGGCACTTCTGTAGCGAATTGCGACAGGCGCATATTCCGTACGTTTTTCACGTATCCTTCAAAGTTAAACCAGACTTGGGTTAAGGTGCGATAGGGGTTCATCCATATGTGGATGATATTAAAGGTCATAGACCAAGGACAACGATCACCTGAGGTCATGTTTCTGTGTATGTGTGTGTATGTATATATGCATGGAGTTTGTTGCCAGTAGGTTTTGGTAGTTTAGTTTTTGTGGGCCGCCAGCAATAGCTGAGCAGGGGGACCACTTAGGAATCAATGTAGCGTGTGTATGTGTGGATGTGTGGTGGGTGTGTGTACACAAATTGTTAAGTTTTTTTTTAAAATTGACATCAATGAAAATGTTTAACTTCAATTGGAACCAAACTCTGGACTAGGTGCACATTGGGATCCGTCATATGTTGGGGGATGAGTCAAAGGTCATGTTGAAAGTCAAAGGTCATGTGAGGTCAAGTTGAAAAGGGCTAAAATGTCTAAAATTCATCTAAATTGAAAATTTGAAGTTCAATTGGAACCAAACTTTTGTCATAGGGGCACAATGCGATCCATTATATGTTGATGAGATCAAAGGTCACGTGCCAGGGTCAAAGTCAGGGGCGGCCAACAGCTTATATTCTTTGAAATATAGCAAGCGCGAAAGCGAGAACCGCGAAATTATAGTCATGTCTCTTTCGGAAAGTTTAAGTCCGATTTAGGGTTAGGGTGCAATAGGGGTTCCTTCAAAGGTCACGGACAAAGGTCCTATGAGGTTTCATGTTCCCAAACTGCCTTCTTGCCGGGGATGACGCCAGTTACTTGACAGTATTTTTTTTTCTTCTGCCACGAAGATAAATCTGAATTGACCAAAAAGCCCTCTTGCAGTAAACGACACAGTTCTTAATGTGTGTGTAGCACAGGCATTGTTTACACTGTGCAGATGTTACTGATACTAGACGTTGCGCAGGAGTGCATATTTCTATGACCATGGTCAGTGTTATTGCCACAAATGGTCAGTGATATAGTGACAATAAAATGGTTGCACTCTATGGGTCTGAAATGAGACTACAATCTGAAAAAAAGTTGATCACTTTGACCCCCAATTTTAGTAAAAAGTGTGACCCCTATCCCCCAATAAAATGTTGATCCGAGTGATGGTGTCAACAGCTTCGTCAGGTCCCCCAACATGATTGATGGGGAGTGGGGACGAATTTGGTAAAAAGGGAAGACCTCTGCTTTCTAAAGAAACAATGATTACCTAAATTTCTATCTCATTTTTGCATTATTTTATGTTTTCTGTCAACATTTAAAGCAATATTAGCACATTTTTGAAGAGCGCCCCCATTTTCAAAAAATTTGGATTTTACACGGTTGCATTGGTAAGGCTAGTGAAATATACCTGTGAGGGTTAAGCTCTACAAGGTCTATGTGTCGCAAACGAAGGGAATTTTGTACTAGAATAATTAATTCGGGATTTCCGATAAGATTCAACGGCTGCTTGGGAAACGGGCCTTCAATAGAAATATGCCGGAATAGCGTCCATGTAACTTATCTACGCTCAGCTATTAGTTTGATTTTTATTATGGTTTTTCAACTTTTGAAATTGCACCTTTAAGTTAGAAGTCATTTTTCTTGAGGTGGCACTATTTCATCATGGACGGACATAAACCTTAGCATTTCCAGCTCTCCGTTTAAGTACAATCTAGGACCCCAATTCTAATTACAAAATCGCTCATTTTTATGATAATACTCATTTTTGACCATTCTCGTTCGTCCAGTGAGGTGGTATTTTCTAGACAATTACCATCGTAGGCTGTGCAAAAATCCAAATTTTAAAATGGGGCGCTCTTCCAAAATGTGCTTAATATGCTTTAAATGCTAACCATTTAAAAAATTAGCCTACTGCTATGCAACCTGAGTTTAATAGATGCAATTTGACACTTTAATCTGATGGTCATGTTTGCGGTTACCTGCAGAGGTCAAAATGGTCATTTTGTGTCTAGTTTGTCTAGTTGTAAAGATTCTCAAATTTTTAATTTGGTCTCATTTGATCATTTGAGGTCTAATTGGCAATGCCACCTTGGTATTGTGTTGTGCAATGTAGTTTCGTACTGTGGACACTGACGTCCTGCATGCAGCAATAATGTGTTTTCGGAATCCGGAAAGACACCATTACAATCACCACTATTTCAATCTCCATGTAAAATCTCTAGACACATTTGTAATCAAATTTAAGAACCATGATTTAATTTAAACCTTCTTCAAATGAACTTTAATTAAGCTAAATCGCCCTGTCTTGGGAAAGTTGCAGTGAACTTTCTCCCTAACACATAGACCTATTTTGAGTATGGTTATATAATTTTGATTAAATTTCAAGATTGATACAAACAAGACTATATAATAATAACACGCACTGGCAGTCAGTCAAAGTAGCAATAAGTAAGAGGCCAAATGGGCTATTATATCTGCCACTTTCTTCCAGTCAGACAATGTATTGATCAATCTGACCTCCATACATCTGCCCCTCTTTGCAAGCTGCAGCAGGGTTTCGTTTTAGGCATACCTGATTGTTGAAATTCTGCTGTGGTCATTCGGTAAGCGGTGCACCATGGGCTTTTTTCAATTTTGGTTCTCGTAATGGTCTCAATTTTGATTTCTTGCTTGATCTGCAGAAGCTTTGAAAATGCTTATCAACAGAAGGAGCTTGATGAGGATATCTAGTCAATTTGCAAAGCCAAGGAGGAACTGCTTGCATTTGCCTCGCATGAACACTATGATTAATGACGCCACCCATCCGGACACGAGAGATACACAACCGATCACTATCATTGGAGTAAAATAATAACCCTGTAAAATACATGAAAATTAAACAATGAATTAATATTACTTCACTATTGTTTTTTTTTCAAACATAAACCTGTATTTTTGCTATAGTTCAATTTATTTCAAAATTTTAGGGTAGATTTTTGACATGGAAGAGAGAATGTATGGAATTGGCTTAATTATTTGATTACACTATGACTGTTAGACCGCTTTTGTAAAAAGTGTTTGAGCTCTTTTGTTTATTATATCTTATTAATAAATAACCAAATCCAAAAACTACAACAAAATGCATGGGAATCTTAAAAAGGATATCATGATGTGCATCCCACAATTATCTTAAGTTTAGAATTTTAAGCAGTGATGACACAATTTTGACAACTGATACAAGTTATAGCACCCTCTTTTGCCTATCTCCATAGAGAGCTGGATAAAACTATTTGAAGAAAATCAAACTATTTGCACAAGGTGTAGCCTGCGGAATAGATGATCAAAACAAAGGTGCCTGACGTATTTTGCCATTGATATTATTGGTTTTTTTATTTTTTGATACTGGTTTTGTCATAATAAAAGAGACATTCAAACAGCTGTGCTGTCTACTGGACCACTCGTTCCCCCAAGTAGTAATGACGGAATGAATTGTTATGCACAAAAAGGACTTGAACAAGACGTGATATTAAAACAAAAGTCCGACCTACTTATGAACGGCATGTTGTTTGAAACAGGTGGAAATGAATCGCCGATTAACTGTTGAAATAAAACCAAAGCCAGTACGTTGGTGATGCCCAGTGATACTTTTTCACCAGATTCGGTTGGAAGAATAAAAGCCAGCAAATTCAAAACAGACAGAAGGCTGCACGGAAGAATAAAACTCAGCACATGGAAAAGAGGGTATCGTGAAAATCCCCACGGTGAAGATGACATCGGAAAATGAGCTGTTGGTTAAGAAAAGATTACACTATCAAATTGGAGAATGTTTCAGTTCAGATCGTAACCTATAATAAATTTTCTAGATATTTTAAGGTATAAGATGCCTATCTCTACAGCGGACAACAGACAAAAAAATGTCCAAAAGTAGTGCATAGTGTAAAAAAAACCTTTTTACCATTTTGCACAATCCAAAATGCTGCAACTGAGAATCAAATCAAATCATCAAATCAATTCAAAATTTATTTCAATCAACATTACAAAGTTAACCAACAAACAGAATGTGAAATGGGGAGGGTAGTAAAGGCCAATAAGGCCCGAGCATGTCTAGCCCCCTGTCTAACAACGTTACACAATTACATATTGGAAATTACATTATACAAAACTAACAATCTGACTTACCAACAACACAAGAAAGAACATGCTCCAGATTACAATGGGTATGAATTAAACAAAATGGCAAATGATATCGAATAGAAGGTAGAATCTCAAAACGATTTAAAAACATAATCTATTAATTATAAATTCTAAAACAAAAAAACACCATAAAATTAAAAAAAAAACACCAAACAAACAAGCAAATGCGATATTTCTCACCACACTTTCAATGTTCAACAAAGTACCGTCGAAAATATTTCTTTGACTCACCTTCCGTCAGCATAATCGACCATTGTAGGAACGACTTCAATATCGGCCAACTGACCATATACAGTTTTCAAAGAATGTTCCCAGACTTGATTAGTACTGACGGTTCAAGAGATAATCCTCTGCTCTGATGCCCAGATCCGAAGTGAAAAAAATTTACATTGGTTGGGGGTCGACAGGGAAAAGGCGAGTGTTTCGGTGTTCAATTCGGCAAGATGTGAACAAAATGACTGGCCACCCCAACCATACCGTACCATCAGAATAACCGAAGCTCCGAAAAACAGGAATATTGGCTAGTTTCGGTCAACACTGTAAGAAAAAATTGAAAAGGAAACAATTATACACAGTCGTGGAACTTTGCGAACACCAATAGCCCATCTTCGCCTTTAACTAGCTAAAATTTCAGTCAGGGACGTAGCAGGGGGCGACGCACCCCCCCCCCTCAAAATGAAACGGTACGCATTATACTATATGTACTGTTTGTGGTGACGCCCGTGTGTCATTATTCTCCCCCCCCCCCCCCCAAGGTTTACAGATTTTGGAAGCGACGGGGGAAAATTATAGGTCACCCGGCGAGCGCCCCGCGAGCCGGGAAAAAAAAATGTTGGTCGAAAAAAGGTCCACTTCGCAAAATCAGCCGCACCCCAAAATGAATTCCTGTACGGCTGACACCCAGTAGCACCTTCATTTATCAAGCCGATCTTTGCCATTCAATTGCCCAGTTCAATTATAGTCAATGTATATAATACCATCGATTAGCAAATTGCCACTTCACAATGTCAAAAAAACGAAAATTCAGACAGGAATTATTCAACGAATCAAGGAAATTGTTATAACAATCCTAAAGGATTTTTCGGAACATGAAATGGGATTACAGGGCGTATCATAAAAGTGTAAACACTCGGAATTGCTTGTTTTAGGTATGAAATCGTGTCGCAAAAATTGATGTCAAATTCAAGATAAAAAAACTATCTGTCCAGTACAATTTATCCCATCACGATAGCTTTTGTCAAGCTGGACTATACGCAATTGTTTGCAGGTAAGCGAAATTCCACTCTGTGCCACCTTTTCAATTATAGCGACCGATAAAAACACGTTTCTGAATAACATTCCAAAACAATAGCATTGTGTAAAAAACAGCATCCGTAAAGGACATTTTCCATGATAACATCTATCCTAACTTTAATTTAAAGGGAATCTCTATAAATTTTCAAAGTCAAATACAAAATTATTGCACAATTTGACCATACCTTGGGAATTGATAAAATGAACGTATCAGTGCCACATTACTTGCACTCAAAATGAGAAGTAATGCCAACAAATTCAAATGCTTATGCAACGGATGAGTCAAATCTGCAAAATCGTGCACTGCACCAATACTGGTGATAGTCATATGAGTTTCAAATATTTGTTTCGATTTGTGCACAATAAGTCCATGATCTAAGTGTTTCTTCTTGTTCTTGAAAAGAAAGTTCATAATCTGGGATGGGATGAGAAATAAAAGTCTTATCATCTGCTCAATCTCCTCTTCGACATGACCACCTCCTCGCTGAATGCGCGTGCGGACTCGTGAACGCATTGCCTCGACAGCCATCCCTGGCATCCTGCTGCGGCTGAGTTGCGTGACCTCGTTTGTGATCCTTCTCTGCAGTTTTGGGATACTCGCGGGTGGTGTTCTGTAGACGTTGCTCCTTCAATATCCCATAAATAAGTCGAACCATGTCTAACGGCGTCAGGTCTGGAGACCTCGGGGGAAACTCACGTCGTGACCGATCCCAACCACTCGTTTCGGAAAAAGTTTCCCTGGAGCCTGTCGGGTACAGCTCTTTTGTACTATGACATTGTGCACCATCTTGGACCCACCACCTCTCTTAATGGAGCCATTGCAATTCAGCTGTCCCGCCAGTTACGTAAAGATGATGTCACCGCTAAGTCATTAAACCATATCAAGGTGATCTTTGTCCGTTCATGTTTTCTCTGAGGAAAAAGCGGGCCGACAATTGTCCCGTTGTCCATCATGCCAATCCAAACAAACTTTCTCTCTGCTTCCTGGTCTGTATAAGTGCAGTCATCAGGAGGGTTGCCTCTGTGGGCGTAATGTCGCACGTTTCGAGAGTTCACCATGGCATTCATCGGAAAAGTGGCTTCGTCCCCAATCAAGGCATCTGACAAGAACCGTGGTTGCTGGTTAACTAGCCAGTGACAGTAGTTGAAGCGTGCGTTGTTCATCTCGTCCTCTAAGGACTGCTGTGTTCCATTGACGTACTGATGCTACTGCAAATCTAAGCGGGTGATTCTATTGAATGATAATCTGTGGGTACGGATGTCGGCTTATGGATTGTGTCTGGCGGAGATGGTGGAATCTGATTGGAGAGTGCACGCCGTACTCTGTCGATAATCAGCTGTGTTCTTGGCAGTTTTTTGGTCCTTCCCGCTTCCATTTCAATTTGTGACTGGTGGCCTAGTTAACATACTTTCTGGTAGTTCTTGTCTAACCGTTGACGAAACAGTAATTTCCTACCCATAACTGCAACTGGAAATGTCTGATGACTTCTGCAGCCTTTCGCGTTTCATGATACTGCAACACCATGACCCTCTCTCATCGATAGTAAACTGTTGCCCATTTCCTGCTGCTGCCATGTTTCTTTTCAGGCACCAACATCCATCTGACAAGATTTTAAAGATCATGATGAATGCACTTTCTCTGCATGAGCTATAGTTTTTACATAATTGAGATCATCAGAACAATGCACCTAAACCAGTGCTCATTGATGGGTGCAAATCATTATTAATAACATTTTTACACATTTACACATTTTTCCATTGCTATTGTTTGAAAAATGTTATTCAGACACGTGTTTCTATCCGCTTTTATTGAAAAAGGTGGCCAGATTGGATTTTTCGCTTACCTTCAAAAAATTGCGTATATCTCCAGATTAACAAAAGCTATCGTGATGGGGAAAATTGTACTGGAAAGTAGGTCCTTTATCCTTGAATTTGACATCAAATTTGTATAAATCACGACACGATTTCATGCCTAAAACAAGCATTCCGATGTTACACTTTCCTGAGACGCCCTTTTAATGTCAAATTGTGAAGGGGGAAAAACTGTAGAAAAGGCGCTTCTTCCCATGCAATGTTTTCCAATCCACTTAACCTGAAGCAGTGCCGATTGGCCACACAATTTCTAGCTATATTACATCATTATGGACAGATGTTATTCTAAAGTCTGTGTTGGGACCAGAAGAGTATTAGTTTGTGGTTTTAATATTCGACCCTTTCATTGTCATCTCTCTTTACTCTGTCCCTTTGGGCCGACGCTTCTAAGGGCTTAAACAAATGATCATGCCTGATGTCTTGTTATGTTTATTTTCAAAACTAGTATGTGTCATTTCAGTTGTTGAAGTGGAGGTTGCCTTTTGGAGTAGCAAACTTATGCATACTTTTAATCTAACTTAATCTCAACTCTTTAAACTCGCATATTCGCCATATTATATGAATTACGTTAAAATCAGGACTTACTTTTCGTACAAGTAGAGATCTGGTCGCCATATTTCAGAAAGGGGAATGGTCAGACGAGAAACAGTTGGGTACACGCTTGTGTTCCATTTTAAATAGTCGTCGTGCCATTCCTTGAAGACAATGAATTGTCAATTAGAAAAAAGAATGTGGTACACCTGTTAGGCTTAACTTTGATCAGCGGTTCAATTCCCGGCTGGGATACTCGCTGGAATTTAATTGCGTTGGATTAATCTGTATAAGAGCTATTGAGTAAGTCAGAATTCCTCTCCCTAAGGTTCAATTGGACTTTGACATATAAATAAATGACCCATTGTTTGGACGGGACGGTAACCGTCGGTTCAATGCACAGAGTGATACAGCTGTGTATATGCCTATTCCACCACATTTTTTAAAAGAGTAGGGTGATTCTCCTGGCTGTCCCAGTTGGTTCCCTTTGAATAGACCCTAGAAAATAGGTTTCATGTAGAGGCTTTCATGAACTTTGCATATTTTTTTTAATAAATGAGGGAACCTGTAGTCCACTCAATCTACGGTATGACCTGGACAAAATTGCTACAGAAGGTTTTCTTGCTGTAACTTGCTGTACAAACCCTCCCAAACAACATATCAAAAGGTAGAAAAGGGGAAGTATAGCAAGACATGCTAATTTGCATAAATCCTATTAAAAGGGGACGACCCGATTTAAGTATATAAAGTGTTCATCTTGATGGAGTGAACTTCACTCCAAACCCTATCTGTAAAGTTTTGCGGCGATATTTCAACCAGTTTTCACGTGAGAATTAAAAACATGATTTTCTTAGCCCAAAAGACTAAATAAGATTAATATCGGTCGATGGGGTACAATTTCGCTCATAACTTTCAAACCATATATCCTTTAGCCATAAGATTTCACAGGGTAAATGAGAAAAATAGTAGCTTTGATAGATTGCCTTCAACTTCGAAACCAAATATTCTTTAGCCTAAATTTCACAGGGAAGTGATAAAATATGCTTTCTTCAAATACCAAAAATTTTTTTGACCACTTCCGGTAAAATCTGGGATAGGGGGAACGAGGCTATTTAGTGATCTGGTCGCCACGGCGCCTTACTGAGTCTTTTCTTGCTGTCGGCAACATGGACCCGAGGTACTTGAATTAGTGTGTACGTATGTAGTGCAGACTTTGATGATTCTATTCCTCGTTTATGGTCATGTCTTCCATTCCGCCTCTTTGACATTTAGATGTATGCCGACTTTATCTGCAGCATTCTCGAATTATTCTTTATAGTAGATATTGAGCAGCACATATCACATCCCCTGGTTAGAGCTGCGAAGTCAAGTGTCTGTGAGGTTCTGACTTTAATGACGTCTAGAATGCCTGACCCCCTCTTGTGCTGTTGTCCTACCTATTATCCAGGTTATTATTCCCGATGACCCCTGTTTAAAATGTTCACAATACTCATTGCCCCCGTTTTCGTTTTTCCTGCTATCCAGGCGTTTTTCACAATTTGCAAAATGTTCCCACTTTTTAAAGAATTTGTGCACATTTGTAATAATGTTATAATTTCAATGGGCGCAATTTGGTATTGTCCATTGCAAATTTGAACTCTGAAAAGAGGCACTAATTTTTAACTTCATGCAGGTTTTAACCTCAGTGACCACCTTTTCATACTGGATGCCATGTTTTATTCATGTTTTAATAAAAATTGTGAAACCGAATGCCCCGGTATTTTTTGGTTACATTTTATATGAAGGACCCGACATTTTCTTTTTTCACCGGCCGAAGCCACATAACCCTCACGTCACTAGGGAGTTGAGTGACCCATTTGTTTGAATTAATACTCCCTGATAATAATTTGCTAAAATAAAGATCTCCCCAGCCCGATTGTAAATCTGACCAATCATCTTAAATGCAAAATAAATTTTGGCGAAAAACATGCACAGCCATCTTTTTCCACATATGAATTGCAAGTGCTACCCATCCTTTGCAAAACTGTTCAATACTAAACATAAAACGAAAATCTTCCCCTAAAATGTATTTATGAGCTATATACCTTTGTCGAATATGCATGGGCGTATACGTCCACATAGGATAAATACAAAATTAGCATGGGTCTTACCAGCTTCCCTTTGTCTACCTTTATAATATGTTGTTTTGGGATATCTTTTTGCTAGTTACAGCAAAAAAACCACCCTTTCTGTAGAAATTTGTCCAGGTGTACTTAGTTTTCTCATAGATTGAGTGGACTATATTGAACAAATCCAATATGATGTTAGCGTGTTCAATTGAGTTTGTGATTTCAGTGAATACCGAGCAAAGCTGTAAGTCAGACCTAACATGCTAATTGAATTTGGGATTGATGAATAAAAGACCTCCGCCACCGGTCCTGTTTTTCCCGACTACAATTCTCCACCGAATTGATTAATAAAATAAGGAATCAGAGTGAAACCTGTTAGACTATGGGGCAGGTCCTTCTATGGTGGTTCGTATAATTCCCAACAGGGGAGGAGGGCAGGTCAGCAAAGATGGTCTATATAGATAGAGAGCAACACTTCACGTCATCTTTAGAAATTCATCTTCTCGCATTTTTGCCGACCACAAAGAAACATAGAGTCCAACAATAGAAGCAATGGCTGCCTCCGCTTCTTGCACATAATGTGGGTGCCGCTTTGCATATACACTAATCGTAGTGATACAAATTGAGGTGTGTTAGAGGTGCCATGTTGTAATATGTGCCACCTGGATCATTGTGGCTCAGATACTCACTCCTTAGAGTGGCTTAGGCGGCGCCTTAGGTTGAAAAGATGTATTCATTGAGGCGGTTTATTTAAATCAAGACGACTGACGTGTCCTTTCATTCGTGTGTGGCCAATGGTAGGACAAAATTTAAACACCCAAATAGCACCCACCATCCACCAACCGATATTTTACCGGATTGTTTGTAGCTAATTGACTTATGTGTGTATACAAGCACCCAAACCTAATAATTATTCCGTGCAATATTCAAAATTTCAGCGCCCAGCACGGGCTACTGGTTTTGAATGGCTTCAACCCCCTTGGGCAAAAGCAAGTGTAATTTCATAATAAAATACTTTTTTTCCCTAAATAATATTTCCCTAAAATCAGTAACCAATGGATACACCTAGACTTCAGCAACCATGGAGCTAAAATCGGCCCGGTTTGGGGAGGAGAAAACACCTCACATTCCTTTTCATCTGGGGAGTGCAGGGTCCATTGCTCGATTTTACACAGTTGAAAAGATTGCAGGTGTTATAAACTTCCCGGTTCATAACGAGTATTTTTTGCAAAGACAACATGCCACAATCGTACCCTCTGAAGAAAAAGTACAAACTTGTATTTGTAGTTTTTATTATTTTTTTTGTAAATGGCAAAATGATGCAGAGCAATTTTTTGGGAGCAGCCTGACTTTTTTTAAGTATTTGTATTATTTGTATTGAATTTAGAACATCATATATAAGTGATAAAATGAACATTTTATTATTATATAGAATTCATTAACACAATATTATAGAAATAATCAGACTATGACGATAATTTTAAAAAGAGAGCGTAAAAGAACATTACTCACCGTATATAGATATCCACTTACTGCTTATGTCTATCTCTTCATTCTTGAATAGGAGAAATTACAATGAAAACAATTTGCGTACCGTAGCCCTTTCTCTGACCTTTGTAAAGAGATCTGCAACAAATTGTTATTGATGGGTTCTAGCACCATTGACCTGCTATTCTGAATGTTATGACGCAACGTCTGCAACATCCTTGACTTTTTGAGGATATTGAAGGGTAAAATTACAGGGGTAACTTTTAGGAACTTGTTCATATGGGGTAATATTAGATGCCCAGATTTCTCTTCAACATTGACTCAAATTCTCACGCTGTTCCTCTGGTCCACAGGGTCAATGGGGATCAGCACTGTTACATACCTTTGACCAGATTAACATTAAGAACTGTATATTTCCTGCTGTAAACGTTCCCATAGCTAACCATTTAAATCAATTTGAAACATATCTTGAAGCATATAAATGTTTACCCCACATGATACCTTGAACGTTTTTGGCTTTCGTGCAAACACAAAGGGTTGTAGACATGGAGGCTATAGCTTTTTTAATCCTTAGAACCAGATGAAAATGTCTATATACCTTTTAAGCTCTTTTAAGGGATATGCGTTGAAAAATTGTACATAATTAAAAGGACCCTTACTGAAAATCACTTCCACGAGTTTTGAAAAATTGGATGTTTACATTCGTCAACCGTAAAAACAAGAAGAGTTTCGGGGGGAGGTGGCAGTTTGTGCAATTTCTGGAACAAGGATCTGACATTACTGCCAGCATTACCAACTGAAAAGCATGTTTGTCATCAGTTCACAGACCATTTCCTATTTATATGTGCTAATCCCGCTAATCCTCTTTCACTTGCCAGATCAATATCATTACAACAAGCCTAAAGTGCCATGCCGAAATCCGGTCGGAATGCTTTTGAATCTGTATTTGAATTCTAGATACACTGTAAATTCCTTCAGGGATTTGAACACCTTGCTTTTTCTGAAGTGATTTCAGTAAGGGTCATTTTTAATTATGTTCAAATTTCTGTTCATGGCCTTTAATGTACCCTTAACCCCCGTGTAAAAAAGTTTACAAATTGCTTCATGTTAATACACCCCCTTTCCATAATCAAAATGCTCAAGGATGCAAATTTGCAGCATCGATTGGAAATCAGCAGGTCAATTTTGCCACAAAATCCATCAAACATTTTGTGCAACCTTATTTAAGATCATATGTGACTACGGGCTCATTTCTATCCGTGACCAATATTAGCCACTGATACACATTACTCCCGCAACCATATCTCCTAAACCAGAAGAAACTTCTATGAAGCTCATTGAATCTGGAAATGTACCTTTATCATTGACTTTATTGCAGATGAATCCAATCTACAAGTGCGTACATTAGGCCTACTTCGGCCAAAGTGTTCATGATGAAACTTATTTAGGTAAATCGGGGACGAGGCTGCAAATCAAAATGCCTCCCAATAATCAAATCATAGCTTCCCGTCTCCCCCCCCCCGCCCCCCCGGCGCCCGCGCTTCGCGCGGCCTTCACTCTATCATGCTTCGAGTGGACCCCCAAGCCTGTAATAAGGCTATAATTTTAGCTCTTTTTTCTGATTTTATTTGACTATCTTTAATTAGGTATCAATCTTCCGTGGCTAGCCCTGACAAAACAGAGATTGTTATTTTACACAAATGTACTAAAAGAGAGGTGAGTGAATTATACCAAATGATATGGTTGTATTTGTTGACGTAACGATCTTGTACTGAATTCTAACTAAATAATGAATTTTGTTTGGCTGGAGCACTTGACAACTGGTCAGATTTTGTTTTTGTTAATGTTCAAGGAATTATTTTTGTATTTCATGTACGACTAAAGTATTTGCTGTATTTTTCCATTTTTTCATATCTCAACTTAATGATTATAATCTATGGTTGTGGCCGTGTGCTTTTTATATCACCAATTTATTATACTGGAATGCCCTCTGTTTTCTATGTATTTGGCTACCAATATTTCAATGTACTGTGTCTTAACATTTTAATGTCTTGTTTACCATCGATCCTGAAATTATTGGCAGACAACCCGTTTGCATTACCTTAAGAGGCCCAACTGGCACATTTGAAAAATAGGGGGCCGGCCTCAAGAATTTTCAAAATCATATTTTTTTTTTGCATGGTTTGTAAAGGCTTTTATATACTTAGCCGTCACCTGAATGACTAAAGGACCAAATCAGCGTCCTTATGGGTAACAAGTACGTTTTAAATAATTAATGTCGCCGGCGACATAATTCAGCAGCGACGGATGACGTTTAACACAAAAAATGCATGCCGTATGCATTTTTCCAACGCTATGAATCCTGTATATACGCATTTTCGTTGATTAAAGTTATGGAAACTTAAATTTAGCCGATCAAATTACCTGGATTTCTTTTAACCTCTTATCATAATACGTTCCTGTTGTTTTGATTATGTTATTTTATGTGTAAAATGTAGCTCTATTCTTCCATGGCCTACACTTCATTTGAGAGCAATTGAAGAATTTCATATTTTTGTGAAAAGGTGCCAGTGCCGCTTTAATGGTCATTAATATCTTCGCGTGTAGATATTTCATGAATGTGCAATTAGAAAAGACATAAAAAAACGATATGCATTTAGTGTTCACTGCCAAATGACCTGGAAAGAACTAGTATTGTAGGATTAAATTACTACTAATTCCCATGATCCTGATAGCACTTTAAAATATTTCCAAAAATTCTCAAGCTGGATTATTGTTTTCAGTAGCCAGTTGTTTTTAAATAAATTGCCGGGTACTATA